>BLKR01005256.1:0-85058 GCA_011170035.1 Teleogryllus occipitalis
CAAATTTAATATTCTTGTTTTATGTTTATATTAATTTTGGTTACTAAAAGTTCAATTCTATTAGTCCCTTCATTATACTTATGGTTCTTGCATTCACTAGCACAAAATTCATCTACATAAAATTAACACTTCGTTTACAATTACAATGAATTCATAAATAGTTTACATACTGTTAAAATCAAAAAAGTATATGGAAGAAATCACCAACATAAATCACATTTATATTTTGTACTTCTGTTATTTCAATTTCTATAATCTAAATGTACACACAATCTATAAAATAAAATAAAATTAGTTAAATTAATTTAAAAACTGGAATTAAAATGTATTGCCCAGGATTGATTTACCTGCTGTGTCTGCAATTTGAATCAATCTCATTGCTTAGAAACCTCGTTGCCCATTTGACAATGAATTAGCTCATTGGCCTGCAATTACAAATCCTACACTCCCAACAAGTTAATGTCATAACTATTATTATTATCACCTGAATGCAACAATAAAAAATTATAGAGAAGAAAGTGCACTCAATAACAGTGAATAAATATAGTGAGAGGTCGGGATAAATCATAATTTTAGTATTGTGTAAGGTGGGAGAAGACTCATCACTTTAGCATGGGACGAAATGATTGGCCTTCATTTTATTGGATGAGTCAAATAATAAGTTTTCATAGCAAATTAATAACCAGTTCTGAAGTGACTTTTAAATTTGGCAAGTTATTTTTTAAATGCATACTTTTCTGGATTGCTTCAAAATTTAGGATTATATTCTTTGAATACTATTGATTAATTTCCCACACACATAGATCACTACTCAGTATCACTGGTAACTGACAGTGATACAATGGAAGGGAAAATAATTAGGTGCAGACTCAGTCTGCTTGCATGCAAAAAAATAAAATAAAATATGTTATAAAACCATGTATATAAAAAAATAAAATAAAAAAAAAAATAAAATAAAATATGTTATAAAACCATGTATATAAAAAAATAAAATAAAAATGCATATTTAATTAAATTTTGTAAAATTGCCTATACCAATTCAGAAATTGAAAACAGCAGGATTACCTCTATTGAAGTTATTAAATATTGTTGAAGATATTACAATGTCTTTGAAATTTGTGTTTGGACATGCCAGTGTGACTGCTGAGGAAAAATTATAAAAACCAATAAATTCAAATTCAATTTAAAATTTCTATGAAATTTAAAGAAAAAAAATTGTGATTCAAGAGCAGAAATGCAGAATTTGATCTCACATTGGCTCAGATTTCATCTGACAAATATGCTCCAATTACATCTGGTGATGTAGTAGAATGTTCAAAAAGATTCATTTCTCACAAAAGGATGAATTTCACTGAGTAAAATTTTGAAAAATTGTTTAGTGTTCCTGTTTCAAAAGACAATGAAAAAAAATACCAAGCTAAAATTTGATTGTGCATGTTTTGTCAAATTTTATTTGGCATATGTATGCAGGTTTTAGCATTTTAAAGGGCACGAGAATCATGTCTAGTAATATTGAATTGTTTTATTTCAAGAGGAAAGTATTTTATTCACTTGGCAAGGGAAATGTTTCAGAAAATTATCAAGGTCAACACTATTACAACAGTAATGACATTTCTTTGCCCAAGAATCATTAACACAATCTGAGATATTTTTCTCTGGCAATTTTGAAGGTGAATAATAGCCAAAATCATTGCATGTTTGAGAATGCAATGTTATCCTTACTATTTGCCACAAACAGCACACTGTGGAGAACCCTAAATTATGAAAAACTTGAAACCTTTTTTCCTTGGAAACCAAAGTAAAAATTAATAACCTTTCAAAAGAAAATTACAAATTGTCACACTCGATGAACTTGATTCAGAACTCTAGTTGTAAAATAATGTCCTGAAAAACCAGCATTTTGAAGTTAATGACACTTTTCTAGTGGGAATGTGAATTTTTTATATTACTCATACTCATTTGTAGTCATTCTGAGAGCACTACTAAATAGTACACATTGAAACTATAATGAAAATATAATACAAGTTATATTATCTAATGAGAATTTTAAAATAACTTGCCTGGTCAAAAATGATACACACTAAAATAATTGAACCATTAATGTATGCAAATTTTGTGAATGTTAAATACGAATGAAATCACAAAAGTTCATGATGCTTGCAAAATTAGCAAAATGTATATTGGCATCACCTTCAAATACATCTTCATGATTTTGTTATAGAATGCAATAGCCATTTAGAATTAACAATATCCATGAATATCTGCATCGATGAACCATCACCTGTTTCAATGACCAATTTCCATCACCTGTGCCAAAACTACCAGAAAAATAAAATTAATACAATAGTATTTGAAAATATAATTAAAGTGATAATTATTAAAAAATAAAAAAAATAGAAAGTGTTTTACAGCAGTTTTTTTTAGGAATGCATTATTATTTTGTTCAATTATTTACAGAACATGATAGGCTTTAGTCTCAATTTAAATACACTAATCAAAATTCTGTACACTTATAACATATAGGAATACTACACAACAATTAATTCTACAATTTCTAATTGCCATTAATGACACTTCAAGACTATTCAAATTATTTCAATGAATTGGCAACATAATAAATATTATTTCTTTACATTTTAATACGAATTTGCAATGCTTAATCGAGTATTAAAAACTAATCAAATAACTTAAACTTTTTAATAGGTAAATAATGAGTTTGGAAGTAATTGAATTCTATATCCACTTAACAACATTAGAATTTCAATTGAAAGGATTCAAACCGATTATGTAAAACGAAATAATTGTTTATCTTGTTCGACATAAGCTTTTAGAGGAATTTTACAATTTACATTAAAATAACTTTGAGCTGGATTAATGGCCAAGTTTTGTAGGTTATAGAAATGCACACAAACATATGCCTCTCTATTATTACAACTCATGATAGAAATATATACGTACCTAAAAGTTGCAATTCCATTCCACCATTCTCTTTTAATCTTGGTTGACAATTCTTGTTTGATTTCAAATAGGCGGTGTAAATGAAGGTATCATTTTCTTTCGAACTTCATTCGCCCGTTTACTTCCAATGAAATAAGATTTTCACTTCAAAGAGTTATTTTAGACTCTGTAGTCTGGCACCTATTAAAAGATATCCACCAATATCCTTTAGATTATAATCCACACTGATGCAGCACGATAAGTTTCAATACGGTACTTACCAGTGAACTCATAGTACGTTCAACGATTTGCTTTGCCAACGACGTATTTTTCTACAATAACAAATTGAAAACTTTCACAACGATGCGCTTTTCGCCACTTCGAAGAAATATTCCTGTAGGGGCAAGTCACTCTCTTAGCCCTTCCAAAATGAACTGAATAGTAATGTCCTCGCAGGCGATCGGCGGCGTGCCGTTGCGGTCCAACCGGCCGCGCGCTTCCTCTTGTCTTGACCCTCGGTTGACCCTCGGCTGATATCAGGACTTATGTCTCGAGACAGCGAATGCGGAGCCACGGAAGTATGCGAAAATAGTCGAGCGGAACCGAGCCGTGGAGCGTTGATTTTCAGCGCGAAGCATTTGAACGATTTTAAAATGTTCGAGCGGATATCATTTCCACACTACTTTATTGAGGTACAAAACTTTGGTTCAGAGTGGATCCACTGTATGTATGTATGTGTATGTATATATATATATATATATACACACACATACATGTGTGTGTGTGTGTTTAACAGATGTTGAATGTTTTTCAATGTATATTTTCTTCAATACGTAATTAATCTGACAAGGTACCTGGCTGTTTTGGCCACCTAGTGCTTTGCAACATGATTAGGCTTGATAAGGCCGACAGGTCCGTTTATGAAGCAACATCAACCTCTCAGAAATCACAGGCCGGTTGGTCCATCAAGGGTGGTCTATCAAGGTCAGCAATCGTAGATGCTGTTGTAATTAGGAAAGGGAGTAAAGCACCCAGGTCTCTGTTTCGCATACGAAGGTTTTGTGTAACTATTGAAATCTTGTTGGGAATTATGGTATCCTTTTTTCAGTGCTGTCATTTATTATTCATCTTTAGCAGAATAGAGTTATTATTTAAAGATTAATATTACCAAAAGCTCGACATAAACAATTAAAATATCTCATTATTAATATTAAGGCACAAATAATTCAGAGAGAAAATATTGATTCAGTAAATTTTCAACAATGTCATTTTATATACACGAGAAAGATAACGGTGACCCACAAATCAATAATTTTTTAATAGTGCAAGGAAAAAGGTTCTGATAAAACCAAAACCGTTATTTATAACAAAGTTTTTCAGTCCAATAAAGCAAAAAACTCAGCTTATATAATGCGCAAGAAGCAGCAATGCAATTGCAAACATTTTCCGAAAAATGTCAGGTCTCTGTTTACTGACTTCCCTATTCAGCAAAAGCATTAAATATACAAAGCGAACTGTGTATTGATTTGGATTAAAGAAATAATTATTTTTTGTATTTTCGCTTTGCATAATTTTATCATTACACAAATCACTATTGCGTGTAAGAACCATTTATGATAATATTAAACATTCAGGTTAATACTTATACAATTTCAAATCATAGCTATTTAAAGCGACCTTATGCACAAACGACACCAGGCAAAAACTACAAATACTGACAGTTGGTTGCAGAGGGATAACTCTCAGATGCATACAGAAATGGGTAATTTAAAGACTGAGATGTACAGTATGAGTTAAATCTAATATCTCACTAAAGCAATGGAAATGGCATGATATATCCTCTCTGAAAACCTGGTTCGCAATCTGATCAAGCTAAATTGGGATTGAATCACCTTAACGGGTTAATAGGTTTAAGAAAATGATGGCTACTTATCTGTTATTTGCTTATTTAATTACCATATGTAATTAATGAACTAACTTATACATTTACATTTAGCAATACTAAAATATCCTTTTTCCAGTGGATGAGAAAATTCAATGCATTTATATCGAATTATTACTTAATGGTGTAATTACATGAAATGCATGATGCAAAACATCAAACGTTATTTCAGCAAATGCACTCTAATCAATTTTGAAAAAATAGCCCATTTGGTGTCATCAGAGAAAGTTATTAGTGATTAGTCAACGTATTTATCAATGTTACAAATATTTTATTATGAGAAATTATATTCCGGTCATGTTGCATCTAAAAATTTCGAAAGGTTTTATGATATTTGTGTTTAATTATTGAATGAGATATCTAAAATGCTTCTTTACGTAAGCCAGATGTAACAGCCACCGCTGTTAGGGGAGAACTGTTAAGGGGAGACGGTATCTTGAACTGGGTCAAATTATCGATTTTCGTTTTTTGGCTAAATAAATTGTTCAAACCTTGTTCTTCCCAAAGAAAGCTACATTTTTCTTCTAGGAAGCCTGGAAGTCAGTTAAATTCTTATTTAAATGTTCTAGTGCGCATGAGCCACGCCCTCTTTTTTGACACTGCATTCAGTTAGGGCTATTTTTTCGTAATTTTGGACGCACGTTGGGTTGTTAATGAATTACTGACACATGCTCTTGTTTGTACGTTGGTAGCATTGGACTTTTCCGCTAAGAAAATGATCCAGAGTACAGAGCAAAATGTTCTAGTAGAGCAGCGGCAAGTACAGACTTTTTTCAAATGGCATTTCCCAAAAATGCACTAATTTTGTAATTAATGTACATTTTCTCAGAAAATATTATTGACAATTTATTGGAACTTACAGGATATATTCTTCATAGTATTGCCAATAAATCGACATTTTGTATAAAAATTCTTCAATAATAAAAAATATTAAAAATAATTTTTGTCCAATAATGCGGATAAAATGAGGGCAAAAGTTATAATTGAAAAAATACTAAATATTTTTAATTGAATAAAAAAATGTTAAAGTAATAACAAAGGCTTTGTCTTTACGTGTGTGAAATATCAAAAATTTCTAGTAAACCATTTTCTAGAAAAGGTGGATGAAAAGTAGAAAATTTAACATGGGTGGTTTACATGGTACCCTCTCCCCTTAAGTCACAATGAATAAATAACAAAAATAAAGAATTCAAAGATGTTGAAATAGTGGTGCAATCAATAATGAGGGAAGCAGGAGCTGCGGTGGCTCGTGACTTCGACAGTTAGGGTTTCACAAACTTATGCCCGAGTAGCTCACAAAAATTGTGGGGCCAGGTGTCACCATCAATCAACCCAATCGTAGGTGTGCAATTGTCTATTCTCTAATTCATTCCATGGTAGCCGAGAGCTCTCCATGCATGATAGTGTAGTCCATGCAAGTGTAGGTAAGTGGTAGGATAGGACAGAGAATGGGAAGGAAAGACCGCACGCTGACCGTAGCCCCTTTGTTAGGGTACTCCTCCGGTATTCGCCTGGTATTGACCAGAGAAACCATGGAAAACTACCGATCAGACCAGCCAGCCGGTAGAATTCTCCTGCAGACAGCGACAGAACTCGACCTAGCTATGAAGCTAGAGTCGAAAATTCTGCCTCCGACGGGTCTCGATCCTAGGATCTCCAGGTCAGACGCACTGCAGTGGCATCAGTTGTTGTCCTGAGCCATCTGTCCCGGTATGATGCTCAGAAGCCACGTTTTTATCCCTGAGCTACAGCAGCCGGTCGCTGTCAGTTAAGTACGTACCCGCGAGTGTTCAGGGGGTGGCAGTGCGGGCACGGGCCGGGCACGACGGGCGTCGACACCGTCCTCGTGAGCGTGGCGACGGGCGCGTGGGTGGTGGCGATGGCGCGATCGCAGCGCGTGCCGGCCCAGCCGGCGTCGCACGCGCAGCTGTCGGGCGCGGCGCAGCGGCCGTGCGCGCAGCCGCCGGCGCAGACGGGCGCGCAGCCCCGCGAAGGCGTTGGGTGTTCCGCAGGGTCCGCCTCCCGGCGCGCGTAGCCCTCCAGGCACGGGCACGTGCGCGGCGCCACGCAGCGCGCGTTGGCGCACGCCGCCGGGTCGCACACGGGCGCGCACGCGTGCGCCGACGCGCGGGAGTAGCTGCAAGACGCGTGGAATTATGACTTATGATTATTGTTAGTAATAAAAGAGTATTTCTACGACCTAAAAATTAAAAAAATACGCTTACATTCGTGTGTGATAAATGCATACAAATACACAAAAAATATATCCTTATTACAGACAAAACCACGGAAGCATCGTTACTTCACAATTTACTTTTCTCTGACTGTTAGTGATAGAAACACATAAAATTGTTCTTTAATGATATGCATATTTCATGCAGAGTTTGATGATGAATTCGAAGAAGAAACTATTTAGTGTCCTCTTCTACACCATTTGAGCATAGGAAGAGTCTGCAGAATGATTTCCTCCACAATATAAAATTACTAATTCTAAAAATATGCTGACATATATTTAACCTAAACACAATTCATCCTAATAAGCATTATTTTATTAACCTTTCGCCAGGCGCGCCATTGACCACGGCACGAGCAGATGCGTGCCGCACTCAGTGATGAACCGTTGGTACACATATGTTTAGTATTTTAAAAGAAGTGTTTTGTTATGAAAATTGGGTTAAGATTCTATGACACTTAATTAAACTTTTTCTTTAATTTAAAAGACATGCAATACATTTCCAATAAGGATTTTTTCCGAATAAAAACTTATAGCATAAAACTTGAAGATCGAACTAACCGAACATGATCAAAAAAATAGGATAGTGTGAAACTACGTCTAATGTACTTCCAACTTCTTTTCTTAATTGTAGTCTAAGTTATTATTACAATGCAATCCCTCACTATTTCCAAAAGTATTTTGTTTTGAAAGACTAAGGAATATGTGATAAAGAGAAATTTAAAAGAAACTAGCGGAACCCGGCAGACGTTGTTCTGCCCTTCATCTCCCCCTTTTTCCATCCCTCTCCCTCTCCCTTCCTCTCTCTCTCTCTGTCTCTCTCTCCGTCTCTCTCTCTCTCCGTCTCTCTCTCTCCGTCTCTCTCTCTCCGTCTCTCTCTCTCCGTCTCTCTCTCTCCGTCTCTCTCTATCCGTCTCTCTCTTTCTCCTTCACTCTCTTTCTCCGTCACTGCAAATTGTGAGACACTGGTGCTGCCATGATATGCCTAGTATAATTGGCTTCTCTAACCATCCACGAATCTCAGTGGAACATCATCCCATATATAATCATTCCTTTTCAAGTATGGTCACAATGATCTTTCATACAGGGGAAGACAGTGAGAAACAACTACTCATCACCTACCAAGAAAAAAGGCTAAAACGGTCCACTTAATACCATATTGATAAATGAATGAAACCTAAAATTAAATATATAATATGAAACTTTAAATATACAATTCAAATTATTTTTATGGAACAAATGGAAAGTCAAACGTTTTGCAATTGAACAAGTGGTTGAACGAAATTTGGAATTATTTCCCCAAACATTGAAGTATGTGCACCATTTTACGAAATATATTTATTTCATATGCAGAACTGCACATTCCCGTTTTGAAAATTTGAGAACCAAAAGTCCGTATTTTAATTTCCGGTTTTAACACCTCACAGTATTAAGTGCGCAATAATGACTCACCCATCAAAACACTGGCATTCATTTGGCGAGGTGCAGTTGGCGTTAATGCATGCTGGCTCGCACACAGGCACGCACGTGTTGTTTCCGAAGTCATCTGCATCCAGTCTATAACCCAACCAACACGTGCACGTTTCTGGAGCAGTGCAGTTGGCATTGAAGCACTCTCGGGAACATGTCGGGACGCACGTTGAGTTACTAGGATCCTCCGCGTCAGGCTCGAAACCATCCAAGCAAGTGCAGGTGTCTGGCGCCGAACAGTCTGCGTTCACACACTCCTGACGGCACGTGGGAACGCACGTAGAGTTGCTATTGTCCGTGGGATCCAGCTCGTAACCAGGAAGGCAAGTGCATGTTTCTGGTGCAGAACACTCCCCGTTTACGCATTCTTGCCTACAAACGGGGACGCACGTAGAATTGCTGGTATCTTCTG
Organism: Teleogryllus occipitalis; assembly: GCA_011170035.1. Taxonomy (NCBI): domain Eukaryota; kingdom Metazoa; phylum Arthropoda; class Insecta; order Orthoptera; family Gryllidae; genus Teleogryllus; species Teleogryllus occipitalis. The sequence continues at coordinate 8,995 of BLKR01005256.1, forward strand.
TGTCAGTCTCGTAACCGGGAAGGCACGTGCAGGTGTCCGGGGCCACACACTCCCCGTTCACGCACTCCTGCGAGCACGTAGGTACACAAGTGGCATTGTTGTTGTCCGCAGGGTCGGGCTCATATCCAGTCAAGCACGTGCAGGTGTCAGGTGCTGAACATTCTGCGTTCGTGCACGCTTGTCCACACGTAGGCATGCACGTGGCGTTGTTGGCATCTGCAGGGTCCGGTTCGTAGCCGGGAAGACACGTGCACGTATCTGGTGCAATACATTCCCCGTTGAGACACTCATTTGTGCACGTGGGCAAGCACGTAGCACCGTTAGCATCAGCGGGATCCTTTTCGTATCCGGGCACACAACTGCACGTGTTGGGAGCCACGCATTCGCTGTTGACGCATGGTTTCGTGCACACAGGTGAGCACGTACTGTTGCTGGGGTCGTTGGAGTCGAACACGTAACCCTCGAGGCACGTGCACGTGTCCGGAGCGGTGCACCTGGCGTTGACGCAGTCCTCGGGGCAGAATGGTACGCACCGGCTCCGGGTGGCGTCGGCGGGGTCGAGCTGGAAACCGTCTTGACACGTGCACACCCCCGGCGCGGTGCATTTGCCGTTGATGCAGCCCTGAAAACAGCAAACGTAGGTTAGCAGAGAATAATCCAACTTCTCTGAATGACTATCATCATCAACCAAAGGATTTCGGTTTTCTTGAACGAAAAAAATGGATTAAAATTTTAATAATTTTAGGGATATGAATGTCATTAATAGTGGCGTTTTATTTGGGTGTGCAAGTCGTGTGTCAACGCCCAAGGCAATAAAAAAATTATTTGTCCTTTGAAATTATAAAGATAAATGATATCGTAGGCTTCCGCGGCCAGTCATGATTTGGGCTGTCCGGGTGACGCCGCGTCGAAGGCTGGGTTGCCGACGTTTCGGCCGACATATCGCGGTCCTCTTCAGGGCTGTACTTCTCTATTTAACGGTTGCTGGAGAGTGAGTGTCTGTGATTGTGATATTCTTCGTTGCGCGTTGTAGCTTTTAGCGATACTCATGAAATTAGTTTTATTTTTTGATGAGGATAGTGAAAAAGAGGAACAATAGTTTTCAATAATTGCTTTCCTTCCCTTTCATGTGAAACAAGTAATTGATAATGGGCGATCGTGTCCTAACTAATAGTATTTCAAAATTTAATTTTTAAAACGAGAACTGAAGCATGGGAAAAGCGTGGAGCATGTATCTTTAAATACTTTAAAATGTATTATTCCAATCTTAGCAATAGAAAATACAACATCCTCATTGTTGTTATTTTGCGGCTATCTTTCTCTTATCCTTCCAATATTATAATTTAAAACAAATAAGGATTTTGTTTATATAATTCAATTTTACTCTAAACATGTAAGCGAAAAGAGGAGTGTGAGGGTTACCACTTTCCTTCACTGACAACGCGTAGGTCTAGGGTAAGGAGACGTCACTGGTCTTTAAGGTCAAATTAAGAAGGGGGAAGTAAAGGAAAGATAGCCGTTTCCCGTACGATAATGAGGACCTGGCACGGAAACCTGAAATACATCTCAATGTTGTCATAAAAATACATTTAACATTTTCATGTAACGTTTCCAATTAGCTATTTTAAAACTTCTTAATCTGATCAGAACTATGGTGAAGAAACACAGTTGGCGAGTATTTTGTGGCAAGTGATAACCCTCAGATTAACGTTATTTCTTTTGAGCAACCAACGCAGTTTTGATGTTGTAAATCTTAATGTTCAAAGCAAAAAGCTCAGAAGGTTACGTCAACAACATGCAGATTTTCCAAGTTCAAATTCCCATTAAGATATGGTTATTCTATCCTTACGGTTGTTAGCAACTCCAAACCATCTATTACATAATTTACCTAACAATAAAATAAATAGTACTTCATCATTGCCTAATTGCCCAATTGCATTTCCTAATTGCCCAATTAAGCAATGTAACCGTTCTCGGTTTTCAGATGCCAATGTCTTGCTTAGAAAATGACACTTAAAGAAGACGCCTCTACGAAACGCTCAAGAATTTGAAAAAATCCTCGACCAATAAATTGTCATTAATCGAAAATGTTGCGATCAATAACATCCTAAACATATATTTTTATCAAAAAAACTACGCCAGCATACCCGGAAAAATACCGTATCATTAATGATAATCAGAACTAATAGCAAGACGTTGTCCTTTATATGTCCTTATTGACTCAGATCTATTTAATTAAATTGCCATGGTTTATTGCTAACATTTGCAAAATTCGTTCTAGTATGGCTGCTTTTCGAGGAGTTATTCAGATTTTTATACCATACAGTCGATATTGTTTATCGTGAGTCATGATTTGCTCAAGAACTGTACTCCTTTTTCAGAAATGGGGTACCGATAGAGAAATAATTTTTAAAAATCTTACTTTGCAAATAGAGTTTTAAGTCATCCACGCCCACAAACTAGATAGAATGTCTTTCTGCAGGAAATTCTAGTAAAGTCTATGTAAATGTGTTTTGCACTCAGATTTCCTTTTTTAAGAAGAACATTTAGTGTTGTACACATTATGTATTGATTATACTACTTATTCATTAAGCTCATTTTGTTTGGAGAAGATGCACTTCGATCACTATTAGAAAAGTCTTTCTCTATATACCTCATTACACACTAAGGAAAATCTAGGATTTGGGGCAAGCGTGATTCACTTATGTTCCTTAGATTATAATCTTAAAAATAGACCTTTTTAAACAATGCATTAAATTTTTGGAGGTTTAACTCTTTTTGTTTCTTGAACTCCTTCGTAAGGGTGGACAGAAACTTGCATAATGTTACAATCTATGAAAAATAAGATTACTTGACATTCTGTGTAATTTAATCGCAAGGATTCAAATCTTTCCGTATTGTGACATACCGATATGTCACATGAAAATAAACATTTATTTGTAGACTATATGGTGGAAAATGCATTAAGAGGTGGCTGGATGCCGAAAGTAGAAAATTTGGGATTGGGCGAAGAAGTTTAGACGATCGAAAGGTCAGCTACACCAAAATATAACGAACGAATGGATTGGCTGGGTGAGAGAAGGACGGTCAAATGTTATGAAAAAAAAGGAAGGTAGTTTAATACGAAGTCTTCGAGGGGTGAATCATGCAGGAAGATTTGATTCTGACCGGCATCGCGTGTCTGAACTGATCGTAGGTTCGTGAGAGGGAGCGAGTGTAGTGCAGATAGTCAGAGTCGGGTTATCAGATCGTGAAATTTTAAGGACAGTAAATGATATTGCAGATATTGCATGTGGAAGTAATATTGATGCATAAATTGGGACTTTGTCGGAAGTGGTAATCGAGTTATAGATTTCGGGACTATGTCATAGGACGTAATCGGGACTGATAATTTTGATAGTTTAAGACCAGTTTGGATAGGGGCAGAAGAGGATTTCTTGGGACTTTGGACTACGGCAAGCTCGCAAGATTCGACTGAGAAGTTTCGACTGATTTCGACTGAGAAGTCTACGAGGGACATGAACGAAGAATAGATAAGTTAACCGCGGTATAAAACTGTAAATTCAAAGATATCTTGTTCCAAGGCACAACATAAAATCATTTTGTTAAATTCACTAAATTGTTTGCTAAAAAGGTAACAATAAACTTTGTTAAATTTTGTTCTTTAGAAAAGAAAGTGATCTTTCATTTAGTCAATCCAAACAGTAATGGACTAGGAATAGAATCATTCTATTTCAGATTCCCAGCAGCGCTGTATAGTCTGCGGATCCTATAATCCATTATAAAGGTAATAAGGATTATAATATATCGTGAACCATTGACCCAGCAAGCCGGACGCTAAGATCTTTGCCAGAAATTAACGTAGAGAAATTTTGTATATCTCAGTATTCATAAATACTTAGCAATTTTATGATGTTTTCCCCACATAATATCGAGCATATCGAGTGACGCACAGTTCTGCCTTCGAAGTTGAGTCGTTGGTACTAGAGGGATGCTATTTTCACTTTTTTTAAATAGTCGATTTCTCCCTACTATAGGAAACAGTGGATCAAGGATATGGCCTTCTCGATCTCGGCCAGTGAGCTTATGCCGAGCGGTTGGAAAGCTGCTGGTGAATGTGCAATACTGATGGATGAGCGCCTGCTGAAGTTATGGGAATCATTGGCGAGCCGCAGAGAAAAACCAGGTTGTGTATATTTTATAGAACGTTATAGAAAAATCCGGAAAGGAGGGAAATTCAGGAGAGAATGCATGAATCTGTCTACTTAACACGTTACGATCATAATAGAAAACTGCATCCAAGGACACAGAGAACTGATGTTGGAAAATACTCTTTTGTAAATAAGACTATCAAGTCATGTAATAGCTTGCCTGCAGCACTAATGGAGACTTTTCCCACAAACATCAAGACTTAGGTTAAGATTAAATTCTAGTAACAGTGTTGTAAGCGTTAACATCAGAAGTCTGAGAAGGGCGTTGCATTTAGTAGGCATGCCTTAAATGGAATAATTTTGTACTATGTATTGTATTGTATGTATTTTAGTGTTAATTATTGTATTTTATTATGGTATTAGATGTATAATAAGTGTGAAGAATTTACCACCGGGCTTAATGCTCAAAACAAATTAAATAAATTATCTACCTATATATTGATAGTGACGACCGTAATAAAGAAGGAACAGGAAGAATAAAAACTGCGTCTTGCCCTCGAGGTTCCAAACGTACGGGTGGGGCAACCTTGTACGAAAAGCATCAGCTGTCGCCGATAACGAACGCAGGTAATATTACTCAAAGACAAAAGGAAAGTTCATATTATGTGTTCGGCCGTAGTCGTTGGTTGAGGAGAGGGATAGATATCAATTTTTGAAAAAGTGAACTATTTTAGATTTTATTTATTTAACGTCAAAAAATAGTTAAAACTGTGAATGACGTGCTATGGGGAGAAGTGAATTCTGTGCATGTTTTCAAAATTCTGTGATCCATACACTAAGTCCAATATTACTTAAATTTTAAGTTAATTAAAAAAACCCTCTCATGTAATAAAATCTATTTTCAAGAATAAATCAGCACTAAATTTTGGGCTCTTATCCATTATCTCCTTCGTCAAGGAATAATACTTCCTGCCACGAGAACATGGAAACGATATTTTGAATAACTATATTTCCTACTGAATTCTAGAAGTCGTGCACAGATTATGAAGTTACATTTATGTCCAGAAGCAAAACAAGGGGTCATCTCAGCATTTGCTCAATGGATCAGGGAAACTGGACGAAAAACCTGATCGATTAATTCGTGTCAGCAATGTATTCAATTTCTACAAATATTATTTTCTCCAAACCCGCACCAAATATTTCATTAAAGTTTCTCCTCGTATGTAACAGCGTATGGTAAATGGCACAGACTTTTTTGCAGTAGTTAGTTTTCTAATTTCTTTAGTCTGGTATAGCTTCACGTATGCCTTACGCTGATCACGATAGCCCTTTGTCGCCCAAAAAGACATTTTTTTCACATTTTCTCAACTTATCGGCTTCCTAATGCTAGAGCTGATAGAATTATCTTTTGACTGATTGCTATGAAAGTATGCAGCCCGTATCCAACCGGAATGACCGAGCTGGTTTACCTCCTGCACTCGATTCAGCTTCATTACCTGTGGGCACGTCGGCACGCACGACCGCTTGCTGGCGTCCGTCGGGTCGCGCACGTACCCCCGGAGACAGGCGCACGTGTCGGGCGCGGTGCAGGCCGCGTTCACGCAGCCGGGCATGCACGTGGGCACGCACACGCGGTCGCTGTCCAGCTCCGGGTGCGGCGCGTGGCCAGCCAGGCACTCGCACGTGTCGGGCGCGGCGCACGTGGCGTTCACGCAGCCGCGCGGGCACGCGGGACGGCAACTCGTGCGCAGGAACCCAGGGAGAAACTCAAACCCTGTGGAATGGGGATTTTTTTTATTACAGAACGCTTAACCCTTTGGACGTGAATGTGAAACTGCCCAAACTGAGATCGTAGTGCTGAACGACAAACTCTAAATAATACTACAGTCGACTTCGGTTATAGTGAACTCGGGTATAGTGAACCCTCGGTTATAGTGAACTTAAGTCACCGGACCCTTTTCACTTACATTACAAATAGACGTAAGAAGATTCGGTTTTAGTGAACCTAAATCTCGGGTATAGTAAACGTAGGAAATAAATCCTGAAAATTAATTGGATCTCGTATGTTATTAGTCGAGTAGAAGGGCCTTCGGAGAGTGGGACGGTGTTCCAACAGTGCAAGAGACAGTGAAAGTTGTTAAGACTGCATTACGTTATTTAGAGACAGCGGATAATGCAAAATTAAGTATGAAGAGAGCACGAACTTTGGAGAAGGATTTAGAGAAATTACTAATGAAAAATGTACAAAGCAAACAATTAAAAATAATTGATTTTTTAAGAAGAAATAAAGATATTGACATTTTCAGTTCGTGCTGTTAATGAATTTTGCTGCATCTCTATATGAATAAAATCAATAATTGTAAAGAAATTCTATTTAATTTTGACATCCGATATAGTGAACCAAACATGTTAGCCCCCAGAAGTCCAATATAACCGGAGTCGACTGTATTTTTTTAGTACAGAGAGCAAGCCTCCAGTGGATGTGTAAATGACATTAAGAATTGCGCATAAGATTTTCTCACCTTGCTCTCCTCTTTGAAATTTCGTTGTTGCATTATTTTATCGTGCTGTGTTTGATATTTTCTGTTTCCTAATTATCCATAAATATCCATAAATGTGTTCGAGTCCCGCCTCGTGCGTTCGCCGTTTCACCTCTTATCATCACCATTTCGTTTCATCTTCATAGTTACCAAACGTTAACTCCCATAGTGGTCGCTAATGACTTAAATGTTGATGCGACCTTAAATCATCACCATTTCGTTTCATCTTCATAGTTACCAAACGTTAACTCCCATAGTGGTCGCTAATGACTTAAATGTTGATGCGACCTTAAATCATCACCATTTGGTTTCATCTTCATAGTTACCAAACGTTAACTCCCATAGTGGTCGCTAATGACTTAAATGTTGATGCGACCTTAAATCATCACCATTTCGTTTCATCTTCATAGTTACCAAACGTTAACTCCCATAGTGGTCGCTAATGACTTAAATGTTGATGCGACCTTAAATCATCACCATTTCGTTTCATCTTCATAGTTACCAAACGTTAACTCCCATAGTGGTCGCTAATGACTTAAATGTTGATGCGACCTTAAATCATCACCATTTCGTTTCATCTTCATAGTTACCAAACGTTAACTCCCATAGTGGTCGCTAATGACTTAAATGTTGATGCGACCTTAAATCATCACCATTTCGTTTCATCTTCATAGTTACCAAACGTTAACTCCCATAGTGGTCGCTAATGACTTAAATGTTGATGCGACCTTAAATCATCACCATTTGTTTCATCTTCATAGTTACTCAAACGTTAACTCCCATAGTGGTCGCTAATGACTTAAATGTTGATGCGACCTTAAATCATCACCATTTCGTTTCACCTTCATAGTTACCAAACGTTAACTCCCATAGTGGTCGCTAATGACTTAAATGTTGATGCCTTAAATCATCACCATTTCGTTTCATCTTCATAGTTACCAAACGTTAACTCCCATAGTGGTCGCTAATGACTTAAATGTTGATGCGACCTTAAATCATCACCATTTCGTTTCACCTTCATAGTTACCAAACGTTAACTCCCATAGTGGTCGCTAATGACTTAAATGTTGATGCGACCTTAAATCATCACCATTTCGTTTCATCTTCATAGTTACCAAACGTTAACTCCCATAGTGGTCGCTAATGACTTAAATGTTGATGCGACCTTAAATCATCACCATTTCGTTTCATCTTCATAGTTACCAAACGTTAACTCCCATAGTGGTCGCTAATGACTTAAATGTTGATGCGACCTTAAATCATCACCATTTCGTTTCACCTTCATAGTTACCAAACGTTAACTCCCATAGTGGTCGCTAATGACTTAATTGTTGATGCGACCTTCAATAACAAAAAAAGGAAAAAAAGAAAAAAAAAGAAAAAAAGAAGAAAAAAGAAAAAAAAGAAAAAAAGAAAAAAAAGAAAAAAGAAAAAAAAGAAAAAAGAAAAAAGAAAAAAAAGAAAAAAAAGAAAAAAAGAAAAAAAAGAAAAAAAAGAAAAAAAAGAAAAAAAGAAAAAAAGAAAAAAAAAGAAATGCGTCGTACCGGGCAGGCACTCGCAGCGGCCGGGCGCCACGCAGGTGGCGTTGACGCACGCGACGGGGCACTCGGGGTCGCAACGGCCGGGGTCGTCGGCGCTGCGGCGGTAGCCCATGTCGCAGGTGCACACGCCGGGCGCCGTGCAGCGGCCGTTGACGCAGCCGCCGGGGCAGTGCGGCACGCACGTGTTGAGGTCGAAGCGGCGGTAGCCCGGCGAGCACTCGCACACGCCCGGCCGCACGCAGCGCCCGTTGACGCACGCCGGCCGGCACAGCGCCCCGCACCCGCCGCCCGGCGTCTTCTGCCAGCCCGCGCAGCACACGCTCACCGACTTGTACGCGCGCCAGATCTGCACGTAACAACAGGTGCTATGAGACAAGATTCGATGGAATGTCGCAGATTAGGACATCGTCTACTGAGAGTTGGTATATTCAATATTGGAAAACTCGGAGGTTGGCAAAATCGGAGGTCGGCAAACTTGGAAATTGGAAAACTCGGAAGTTGGCAAACTCGGTTGGAAAACTCGGAGGTTGGCAAACTCGGAGGGTGGCAAACTCGGAGGTTGGCAAACTCGGAGGTTGGCAAACTCGGAGGTTGGCAAACTCGGAGGTTGGCAAACTCGGAGGTTGGCAAACTCGGAGGTTGGCAAACTCGGAGGTTGGAAAACTCGGAGGTTGGAAAACTCGGAGGTTGGCAAACTCGGAGGTTGGCAAACTCGGAGGTTGGCAAACTCGGAGGTTGGCAAACTCGGAGGTTGGCAAACTCGGAGGTTGGCAAACTCGGAGGTTTTCAAACTCGGAGGTTTTCAAACTCGGAGGTTGGCAAACTCGGAGGTTGGCAAAATCGGAGGTTGGCAAAATCGGAGTTGGCTCACTCGGACTTGGCTCACTCGGAGTTAGCTAACTTGTTGGGTAGTTGGGTAGCTAAGTTCGTTATCTCGAAGTTGGGTAGATAAGTCAGTTATCTCGAAGTTTGGTAGTTAAGTTCGTTAACTCGAAGTAGGATAATCCAAACTATTTCTTTATTTCGAATCATGCTAACTCGAAGCTCTCTAATTAATCATCACTCTAATCTTTTATACTCGACAATTCGAACCTCTGTATCTTAAATCTATAAACTCGCTGCATCCATTTCGAACTCTATCCCCTCGGACTCTACCGCCAGGAAGCGAACATTGGAAAGCCGAATCTCAGCATCTTGAAACCTCAACCAATCGATTTTCCACCTATCGAACTAATCTCTGTTTCACACAAGAACCCACACACCAGGAAATAGCAGGTACATATAATTCGATATTACAGGACCTCATTAACTCTCAGCTTACTAATATGAACCTTCCTTACTCAAAAATCGATTATTTGAATCTTTGTAAGTCATACCTCCATAATTCGCTAATTTGAAAATCCGATCCTATACACTTCGTACATGCGCATGTTTGAATGTCTACAGCGCACTTGACACGCACCCGTCGCTTCCTCCACATTGCGTACCACACATTCACCAACTTCTGCGCATGTAAAGGGGTATCAGGAAGTATATAGAAAAATCTAGTATGAAACCTAGATCCCTCCCGCTACAGCGATACCAACCTTGCCGCTTCAGCGATTCGAATCCATAAACGCCAACCCGGAGTTCGCCAACCCGGAGCGCACCAACCCGAAGCTCGCTAACCCAAAGATCGCTCAGTCAAACTTTGATATTTCGACTCTCGACAATCCAAACATTTATCATTCGAACCTACTCACGCAGTAAGACATTTCGAATATCGACAAATCAAATATTGAAAACGCGCCCGACTGCCTCCGCTCGCGTTTACGAAAGTCAGCCGGGTGCTTTATGCTTTCCCGCGTTATTTACGCCAACTGACATCACCGCACGCGTATTGTGCTGGCATAAAGAGAAAAATATTCCCTTCAGCATCTGCCAGTACTACTGGTGGATCCAGGGGCAGGAGCATGGGAGTCATAGCACTCTACAAAAAGGCCTAGAGTTTTCGTTTATTTGACAAAATTAATTTGATATTCATTCATGTTCAAATTGTGTAATTATTTAAATAATAATGTTGTATAGTATCTTATCTAATGTACTATACAATATTAAATTAATAGAATGTTTAACTAAAATCTACGATGGCCCCTCCCCCCAAAATAATCTACTCGATCCGCCCCTGGAAAGCAGTGCAATCAGGGCTCATGGACTAAGAAAGGTTCTTGGACTCTATTATAATGAACATGAAACCTCAATAATTTCTTTTAATAGTCAATAGTCAGGTATTCATACGACTGACATTGCTCACACGTAGATTTGATACCGAAAGTGCATTGCTAAATGTGGAAACACGGGGCATCTAGCAACGCAGGTGTGCAAGCGAGAGTACAGTCGACTCCGGTTATAGTGAACTCTCGATTATAGTGCGCTGATCCCGTTTCACTTACATTACACATGAGCATAAGAATATTCGATTATAGTGAACCTGAACCTCAGGTATGGTGAACTTAGGAAATAAATTCTGGAAATTAATTGTATCATGCATATTATTAGGCGAGTAAAAGGGCCTTCGGAGAGTGGAACGGTGTTCCAACAGTGCAAGAGGCATTGAAAGGTGCCAAGACTGCTTTACCTTACTTAGAGGCAGAGGACCATGCAGAATCAAGTATGGAGAGAGCACGAACTCCGGGGAAGGATCTAGAGAAGTATGTAATGAAAAATGTACGAAGTAGATAATTGAAAATAATTGATTTTTTAAGGGCAAATAAATACATTGAAATTTTCAGTTTGTGCTGTTAATGAATTTTGCTGTATCTCTATATTAATAAAACCAATCATTGTGGAGAAATTCTATTTAATTTCGACATCATCGGATATATGACCTCAAATGTAGTGAACAAAATCTGTTAGTCTCCAGAAGTTCGCTATAACCGGAGTCGACTGTATATACTCACCTGCGTGGTGTAGCGCGTAACGGCTTGCTTGGGGCAGTTGCCTCGAATGTTGCACCACCAGCCGGTCTTCGTCACATAGTCGATGTGGCTCAGCACGAGTGAGCGGGTGTACCTGTAAGTAGAAGACGCGGTTTATGTTGGCCGTTTTCGATTTAGGAAAGTTAACATTTCTCTAAAATATGGTAAAAATAAGGCCTTACAACTTGAGTGCATAAAAATATATCGCAATCGAGAGATTGAAGTTGTAAATGTAAACCAGTTGAAATCTGAAACAGTGCGAACATTCTGCACTTCATATGTCTAACGGTTCTTGAGTTTAGGTCACAGGAAAGAAAATAGGCACTTTACATTGCCATCGTTTCGGCCGTATATTTGTCCTTCAACAGCGCTACAGAACAGATAAAACATTTATGTACAAGAATATGTATAGTCCACCATTTCCTTAAAGCTAAAATTGCAGTTTGATAACAATATAATTTGTTCTTTACCTGTAAAGTTATGAATAACGTACGTTGTTCATTCTACATGTCTCTATTGCCTACCTAGTTCCATCTCACATCGGCAATGTAAAGTGTTTGTTTTCTTTCCTGTGACCCAAACTCAAGAAACATTAGACATAATTACAACGGGTCAAGAAACATTGAATATTATTCTGTACCTCGTATACCATTGTTTTAAAAATGAAAATAGTAGCCAGTTTTGAACGGTGCTAACCCAATAACTACGTATTTTAGCACTAAATCCGGTAATGTGAATGGGTTAATATTCTAATTTTGCCACTGAGTAGGGTACTCAGAAGAGCCAAACCACCAAAAATGTAATACAAGTTCGTAATATGTAGCAGGTTGAAGAAATAAAATGAGTACAGTTTTGTAGGGTAACATAAGAAAGCCCAATCCCCTCTCCCCTCGTATGTTTGCCTAAATGTTCGTTTCATATTCCCCCACATGTTCCTTGCGTAGATGAGCTAAACCTCCAAAATTATAACGGTTCGTCCAAAAAGGAGTAATTTGGTAGATTCAGCTCTAGATACTTAACCCAGCTCTAAAGGCCCAAGACGCATCATTTCCGTGTTATGCGCGATGGCAACGTGGGTTCCGGGCCTAAAGTGTTTTGCGGGCTGTAATAGCGCCTACTGTTTACCACTCATCATTTCCATTCTATATTTTACTATTTTTTCGTCTTAAATCTCCTTGATGCAGACCAGGAAGCGTAATTCCATATCCAGAAGTAGCACACTTACGGAAGTGAGAGTCGCTGCGTTCTTATAAATTATACAAACTCCTTGCAGACAGTGATGTTTTCAGCACCAAAAAACCTTTCATAAATCACGATTGTATAAAATCTAGTTTGCACTCAATAAAATTAGTATTTGTATAAAATGAAAGCAAACAGTCCTATTCTCATTAATAAGAAAACGAACATGTTATTTGTCAAATGTCGAACATGTCCTATAAATCAAATATGAAAATAAGAAAGCAAGCGTGTCCGATTCTCATTAATAATATTTTGCACGAGTCTTTTAGAACAGCTTAGGTGGCTCAGGGTATCATTTGATGTAACAGCAGTGTCTCTGGCCGAGAGATCCAAGGGTTCGAACACCGGCGGTGGCAGAATTTTCACACTAGCTAGGCAGCTAGGCCAAATTAAGTTGCTGTCTAGAGGAGAATTACAGCGGCTGGCTGTTTGATCGGTAATTTTCCGTGATTTCTCCGAACAACACTAGGCGAATGCCGAAGCAGTACCCTAACAAACGGGCTATGTACCCTCCGCGATCTTTCCTCAACTTTGTAGTATTCTCAATCAATACTTATAAACACACTTATATATATTACACAACCACACTTGTCGGGAGATCGATCATTCAGCAGCTAGAGCATCTTAGAACTTATCCCGGCTGAGGCGGTACCCAATTGGTAGGAGACACCTGGTTATGGGAAACCCGCTAACCGTAGATCGTTTCAAATTTTGATTCATATCCATGAGAAATGTATAAAAGAACTTCCATATTCTCCTTCATTTGTTTTTGGGGTCATTGAAGTTGAACTTATTTCTCATATCATTTCTGACAGTTAACTGCCAAATTTTATTTCAACTGTCACTATCGCATTAAATGCCATGAATAGTTTGCAGGATGTCAATTGTACGTTTGCGGAGAATACTAGCAGTTATATGGAAAGACATTTCCCATACAACATCACATAAAAATTCAAATTAAACAATTCGATCCCACAATACAATTCTTTTTGACAAAAATCCTTAAATTCATACTATCATTTTCATCGTGGTATATGCCTAGTAAATATTTCGCGAAGAAATATTTGTGGTAAATGCCTAGCGAAATATTATTAAAATTGTGGAAGAGGGAAACTGGAATTAAAGATTCCGAACAGACCGGAAGCCTGGTATCGCATTTGCTGGAAGAGAAGATTACATTGAATTCAATGTCTGATTCATGAAAAAACATGACAGGAAAACGCCAGATTGCGGATATTTTAAAAACATACTTAGACTTCGGTTTCCTGAAAACCTTGCAAACCTGATAAATACAACAGCATACTAAACCAATAGCACGTGATGAAATAAGAAGGGTTTCTGTCCCATTGACAGTATCCAAACACGTCAACGAAGAACTTAACATACACTAACGGGCAAATTTAGAAAATGTTCCTTTTTAATTAGAAGGTGAAGTCTGCGTGTGAGAAATGAAATTTGAAAATGGAATACGGTAGGTGATAATTTGAATACAACTTAGTATTTTATATTCAGAACTGATAGAGTAATTGATTTTCGACCACGTATTTTCCATTTTATTAACTATTATTTTATTTTCACTGGAAATCCCAAATTGTTAAATGAAGGAGGAATTCATCATGGAGGAATTCAGTCCATATGTAACATAGCACAAAGTTGTCGCAAGTGTTAAGTTGGACACAATTAAAGGAGCAATATACACGTAATTGTGCTTCATTTGTAAGTAGCTTCAATGCGCATTTATTAATAACGTTCTCTTTATAGAATAAAGTATAAAAAGCTCCCATGGAAAAAATTGTTTTAACTTTTACAATTGTATTGCTTACAACACAGATCAAATTTTAATTTCGAGAAAAACTTGGACATAACACATACTATGTTGGTTGTAGGATATGAAAGCCAATGAATTTCAAAACGATTACACGGATGCGGTAATTTTCAAGGCTCTTCAGGTTTTGTAAGATATTACCACATCCTTTTCTCCCTATTTGGAAAGTTTATGGAGCACATTTTTCTTTCATTCTCATACGATTCGTGCACTCGTAATCCAATATTCTACTTGAAATACCGGTTTCAGAGCGTTTCCATTTTAATGGCCTTTATCAAATCCCGAGTGTTCACAGATTTATTTCGTCTAAAACATGTATTAATTTTAACTATTATAGGCAGAGAAAAGGGCGTATATTCTATCTCGAATAGGAGTGTAAAAGGGCTTGTAAAATATGATAAAATAGTTTTAAAATACATGTGAACAAAATAAATTCATAATAATTACCAATGATTGATCTAATAACAGAGCAATAAAATCTTACAGAGACATTTGCTTGATGGAACGATGTAATCAGATGTAGACGACCTCTCTGAATATGATTTAAACATTAAACAATTTCTTGAGGCAACCAAAAAATACAAACTCATTCTTTATGAATTAAAATGTACTTTTGCACCATCATCAATAAACCATCTAGGTTATACCCTTGAAGATAAAATAAAAAAGCTGACGCAGAATGCCTGGCCTGAAACAGTTATTGAATATTCCAGAACCAAGTGATATACGAGCTTTATTACATTTAATCGTGGACACTATTCTCAATGGGTTCCGTTATCAGATCACTTGTTCAGTGCAAAACGATTCTTATAGATAATGTAACTGAGTGTTTTAATTACTAGTATGTTAAATTTTGCATTAAAAATTAATTAATGATGTGTGCCTAAGAGACGTTCAATTTACTGTGGAAACGGATACTTCAGAATTTGTCATCAGGGCCCGTCATTCTAGACAGGGCGACCTCCAGAACACTGAATCAGAACGTTGACATTCTGCATTGGAAAAAGAAGTTTATGCCATTATAGATGCTCTGCGTAAACAGCGTCATTACCTGATTGGTCTTCACTTTTTACTCATTACGGATCGAAGCCTGTTTCATTTATGTTTAGTACAATATCTAATAAAACTAAAAGCGATAAAAGTACTAAATGTAGACTTCAGCTTGCTCCATACAAATCGACTTCATAATCTTAGTAATTCTGATTCGTGATCAACGGATTACATCCCATAAATGGTGCAGCAAGTGCTGCCTTACGACCACGTTTTAGTTTGATTTAATTTGATTAGTTAGTGATTCCGGGTGCGTCAACTTCTAAGAGCATTAGTACCGTAAGTGTAGAGCATGTTTCCCCCCTCAGAGGTGGTGATTACCCCCCCCCCCCAGATGGTGAGATCCGGTGCCGAACTTCGGTCACTCAGCGTCCAGTTTTCCTCAACAAGGTATCTCCCACCAATGAGACATTGCCCCAGCCGGGACAAGCTCTAAGCTCCCGACCGGTCTCCAGGCATGTGTTGAAGGGTAGAACATGTTAGTGTTAGTATGTGTAAGTGAGGGGTGTGGAGAGGACAAGGAAAAGGAAGGAAAGATCGCGAATGGTTCGTGACCCGTTCATTAGGGTACTGCTCCGGCATTCGCCTGGCATTGATCGGCGAAACCACGGAAAACTACCGACCAGAGCAGCCAGCCGTTAGAATTCTCCTCCAAACAGTAACTAAACTCGATCCAGCTATTTGGCTAGTCTCAAAACTCCTGCCACTGTAGGGACTCGAACCTAGAACCTCCCTATTAGAGCACTGCAGTGACATCAGTTCGTGCCCTGAGCCACCTCTGACGTTTTAGTGCAGATGGCGCCCGAAAAAGTACACAATACGTTTATATAAAAGGCGTCATTACAGACGTTCTCCAACCATAATTTACGAGAAATTAGCGTGATTAGTAAGTTCGCATTGGTTATTATTATTATTATTATTATTATTATTATTATTATTATTATTATTATTATTGTTGTTGTTGTTGTTCGAGGTATGCATAAAGTAGTGTAGCTAACATACGAACATACGTAATTTTTTAGTGGTTTTCCATTGAACTCGTGGTGCTAAAATAGCACGTACTTTTTCACCCATATTTCCACGCAAAATGTTGAACACACGAAAACCTTTTGAATTTTTGCAATTTTCGAAACATCAGAGTTTTTAACGAACATGAGACCTCACCATTATCTTAAACGAACTTTGCACTATCCAATTACAAAATTTAATCAAAAACGATGGAGCCTTTTTTTAAAATTTGGAATATGTCCCAGGCACTTCATGTAAAATACCCCCAAAACTGAAATATCGGTTTCAAATTGAAGGAACAGCAATATCAGCAAGATCTATTGGGAAATATCAATTTTGGAGAAAATCGGCTGAACGGTTTAGCCACTAGCGCTGTTCACAGACAGACGGGCGGGCGGACGGACGGACACACACAGACAGACAGACTGACAGACTGACAGACTGACAGACTGACAGACTGACAGACTGACAGACTGACAGACTGACAGACTGACAGACTGACAGACTGACAGACTGACAGACTGACAGACTGACAGTATGACAGACTGACAGTATGACAGACTGACAGACCGACAGACTGACAGTATGACAGACTGACAGACTGACAGACTGACAGACTGACAGACTGACAGACTGACAGACTGACAGACTGACAGACCGACAGACCGACAGACCGACAGACCGACAGACCGACAGACTGACAGACCGACAGACCGACAGACCGACAGACTGACAGACCGACAGACTGACAGACCGAGAGACCGACAGACCGACAGACTGACAGACTGACAGACTGACAGACCGACAGACCGACAGACGGACAGACCGACAGACCGACAGACTGACAGACTGACAGACTGACAGACTGACAGACTGACAGACTGACAGACTGACAGACTGACATACTGACAGACTGACAGACTGACAGACTGACAGACTGACATACTGACATACTGACAGACTGACAGACTGACAGACTCAAAGACTCAAAGACTCAAAGACTCAAAGACTGACAGACTGAAAGACTGACAGACTGATTGGAAGACTGACAAACTGGCAGACTGACAAACTGACAGACGGATAGACGGACAGATGGACAGACGGATAGACTAGCGTTTTGCTGTCGTTCGATTTTTCGGTAACAAGGACCCACAAAAAATGGATTCTGGCTACGTGTTAGAGGATTTTTTCCTTAATTTAGTAATTGGATTTATCCACTTTTTCGTTAACAGAGTCCTGTAATACAAGTTTTCCAGCCAAAAAATCGCCGTTTTTTCGCGCAACATTACATAACTTTCTCTCTAGGGAGAAAGTAAAAATACCTGGTCATCCCATAACCTACAAGACATACATAAATTCTAACCTTTCATTTTCTAGTTTATACCCTAAGGGGTTCCCTCATCTCTTTTGTGGTACAGTTCTTTACGATCACGTGGGCCATATCTTCAAAAATTGATAATAATATCTTCGAAAGCGGATGTCATGCAGCTGTTTCACATAGACCTCTTTTCTAAAATGACTCATAATATGTAAATAGTCGCGTAAATATGATAATGCAATTACTCTTGCAGGTTTGTAGTAACTTTAGAGGCATTTCCGGAGAACTTGTGTCTTGTAAAGCAAGTCAGACAAAAAAAACTCAATTATAAACTGAGGCGCATGGGCCATAAGTAAAGATAACTGACCTTTTACGTTCTACAGGAAAATGTGATACTAGGATAAATGTGATACTAGGGTTTTACATGAAACGAGAGGCACACACTATAACACATGAACGGGACACACATGAGCGAATAATCAATTCATTTTGTTGCAATTTAATATGTCTTAAATTTGTTGTCCGTGCTTCAATTTGATTTTGACCAAGATGTCATACATTATTATTTACACCCGAACACCCCAAAAAGTCTTTACTTTCTATCACCCTATTGTTTTGTATATATTCGTATAGAGACGAAAACGAGCCTACAGTTTCATGAAGTAAAGAATATTGCCTGTGCAATATTTTCGACCTTGTTTCTTCTTAGAATTTAGAGACTGGTTTTATATACTAGAACAGCTAATTCCTAAATCACGTTTACCTAATCCTAAATCACCTTAATAACTAAATCACGTTTATCAAAATTATCCGTTCATAAATCAAAAGACATTGCAATATCAATATTTTAACTGCACCAAAAGATGTCTTTAAATTACGCATGGGTAACTCACACATTACCCTCACTTTACTCCAAAACATCTAAAGGATGTACTCATGACTCCTCGGAGAAACTATTTTTGTCATCCTTGGAATAATCAGTATTAAATTTACCAGTTTTATAAACAAATTGTTTCGTAGAGGAATTCCGAGGTTTGTGGTTATATTAGATGTGGTTATATTCAGAATTAGTACCAATAAAATAGGAATATCATTTTAATTCCTATTGGGAAAAGTAAGCAACTTACTAAGACATTATGTCAACAATTAATCTGAATAGTAGGCTATTAGCTTTCAGGAAAGTCGTCAGCACATTCGTCTCTGATTCATCAAAACTTGCCTGCAACGTGGTGGATCCCTCTTCAAGTGATTATATACACGCACGTATATTTTGTATTATAAACTAATAATACAAATATAACTTAAATAAAACATTATTTGCGTACCATTCATGGTAACAATGTTTCAAATTTCCTCTCTTCCAAATTCACTATCGTCTTCCATTACAAATTATCAAGAGCTATATTTACTTGTGCCTAACAGGTAGATGAGTGTTCCTCATTTCAGTCACTATATTGAGCCTTATATACTCACATTTTGGAGTAGCAGGTGCCTTCCCCACCAAAAGCTATATTTACTCGCGCCTAACAGATGAATGCGTGTTCCTCATTACTGTCACCATCTTGAGCCTTATGTACTCACGACACTTTGGAGTAGCAGGTGCCTTCCCCACCAAAAGCTATATTTACTCGTGCCTAACAGATGAATTAGTGTTCCTCATTACTGTCACCATCTTGAGCCTTATGTACTCACGACACTTTGGAGTAGCAGGTGCCTTCCCCACCAAAAGCTGTATTTACTCGTGCCTAACAGATGAATTAGTGTTCCTCATTACTGTCACCATCTTGAGCCTTATGTACTCACGACACTTTGGAGTAGCAGATGCCTTCCCCACCAAAAGCTATATTTACTCGTGCCTAACAGATGAATTAGTATTCCTCATTGCTGTCACCATCTTGAGCCTTATGTACTCACGACACTTTGGAGTAGCAGGTGCCTTCCCCCTCGGCGGCGAGGGCAGGTGTCCGCACCAGAGCCAGGAGGGCGAGCGCGAGGGCGGGGGCGAGGGCGACGGGGCGGCGCATGGCGGCGGCGGGCGAGTGTAGAGGCGACTGCCTCCGGGGGCGGAAGCTGCGGGCGCTCAGCGGACTAGCGATAGCGCTGGCTGCGGCGGCGGTGGCTGTGGAGTCGCTGGCGATGGCGGCGGTGACGGTGAGAACGCATGGCGCGGCGACGGGGGGCGGTGGTGAAGGTGCTGGTACCAACTTTGGTGGCTCAGGGCATAAACTGATGTCGCTCCAGTGCATCTGACCGGGACGTCTTAGGGATCAAGTCCCAATGGGGCCAATATTTTCGACAGTGGCTACATGGCTTGGTCGAATTTAACCGCTGTCTGGAGGAGAATTCTAGCGGTCGGCTGCTCTAATTGGTAGTTTTCCCTGGTTTCTCCGATCAACACTAGGCACATGGCGATGCGCCAACAAACGGGCAACGGACCGCGCGCGATCTTTCTTTCCTCTTCTTTGAACTAACCATACCCCTTTCTCTCTCTCGCGCTCTCTCTCTCTCTCTCACACACACACACACACACACACACCACACTAACACGCAGTACACTATCACACATGCCGGAAGACCACTCGCGTGCTTCAGCTGAGGCGGTACCGCGCTGGTGGGAGATACCTAGTTGAGGAAAACAGCAAGCCGACGGGTAAGTCGGCACCGAATCTCACCATCCATCGGGAGAAGATCGCGGTCACCTCCCGCGATAAAAAACATGAACTAAACTTACAGGAGCACTGACCTTAGCAGGTGACACGCCCGGAATCACCATTCGGTGTTGGTGGTGGCGCTCCAGGTGGTGTCGGTGGTGGCGCAGCTGGTGATAGCGATGGTGGTGGTAGTGGTGGTGGTGGTGGTGGTGGTAGTGGTAGTGGTAGTGGTGGTGGTAGTGGTGGTGGTAGTGGTAGTGGTGGTGGTAGTGGTAGTGGTAGTGGTAGTGGTAGTGGTAGTGGTAGTGGTAGTGGTACTGGTACTGGTAGTGGTAGTGGTGGTGGTGGTGGTGGCGCAGCTGGTGATAGCGATGGTGGTGGTAGTGGTGGTGGTGGTGGTGGTGGTAGTGGTAGTGGTAGTGGTAGTGGTAGTGGTGGTGGTGGTGGTGGTGGTGGTGGTAGTGGTGACGGCGGCTGTGGCAGCGGCAGTCGCCGCACGCGTCCCGGACGGTGTGGTGAGGGGCCTTGGGGAGCCAGACGCTAAAGGCTCCCTCGTATCAGCGAGGGTCCTCAATGTAGCAATGCCCCCGTTCGCGTACCGCGTGTGTCTGAACATCGTGAAGACGTTCCTCATGTCGGACGGCCTTAGTTTGTAATCGGACTCTCTGCCACCTCGGCACCTCAGTTCTGACCAACCTACCTCACTCTCCAACCGCCCCGCCACTTGCCACGAATCCCATCCACATATACTGACCGGGATCGGTGGCTCAGGGCATCAACTGATGTCGCTGCGGTGCCTTTGACCGGCAGGTGCTAGGTTCGAGTCCCGACTAGCTTGTCAGCTAGGTCGAATTCAGTCGCTGTCAGGAGGAGAATTCTCGCGGCCGGCTGCTCTGATCGGTAGTTTTCCGTGGTTTCCCGGATCAACACCAGGCAAATGCTGGAGTAGTATCCTAACAAACGGGTCACGGACCGCGCACGATCTTTCCTTCCACTTCCTTGTCCTCCCCTTACACATACACTTACAGTAACATGCACTACACTACCACACATGCCAAGAGACCCGTCGGGGACTTAGAACTTGTCCCGGCTGGGGAGGTGCCCCGCTGGTGGGAGATACCTTGTTGGGGAAACCCCGCTATCGACGGTAGGTCGGCGCCGGATCTCACCATCCAGTGAGGGAAGGTCACAGTCACCTTTCGATGAAAAACATGCACTACACTTTCGGGACAGTGACTTCCGTAGTTGACGCGCCCGGAATCGCTAATCAGTGAATCAATCAAACCCATATACTGTGTTGAATATTGTCCTATATGCCATAAGCCACACTACTACATGTTCTACCACGCCTTATCGCCCAGTTTAATTTCACTAAATAGGGAGATATTTTGTAACTGTGTTTGAGTGATAAAGAAACATTTGAACCACCGACATAGAAATTGAAATTATTCATTACATATATGAAGACTGAATGAAAGACTGCCATGAAAGACTGAATGAATGCCACGTCCACAAGCTAGCTTCCGTGTTGGTTCACCGAAGTATAATTTCTAATGAACTAAAAGTACATGTCTGTAGTGGAATGAGGAGAAGTATGAACTGGTTTAACAATACAATTTAATTCTGATAAAGAAGCAAGCAAGAAGAATTCACATTAATATCAATAATTTGCAATATTTTGTAGACAACTACTTCCAAGCAATTGAACCCCTTGCAAGAAACATGGATACTTTTTAAATCACGGTAGCATGTGATAAATTACTATATTTTACCATCCCTGGTAGCGTTAAACATACCCTGCGCTTTGTCCCGTATGCCACTCGTGATATTTCGGGAACGAATCATCTTGTTTTTTAATACCGTGTGTTTTTGTAGACAGAAAATTAACTGTCGTATCTCAAAATCGCTATTAATTGTAGAAATGTTTAATGCGCATGTTGCTTGAATAAAAATAGCGAGAGGATTTCCTTCTATAGAAACACAAAATAGAGACCTTCCAGAAAACAAGTAAGTAAGAAAGAGAGAAGGAGCGAGAGCGAATAGGAGAAAGGGATGGAAAGGGAGGTTGAGGGAAACAGAAAGGGAGAAAGAGATCGCCCTTTTTGAATGATGAAGTTGAATTTGAAAGATGAAGTTGGAGTGTAGTAGCTCACTATTGTGAAGCGATTTAATTTAACCTAAATCAGGAAGATAGGACTACCAAGCTGTCCATGCTATCAAAATTTAAAACAATTATTTCTTTCAGTCATTGTGAGTGGATATTTCAGAGAAATCTGGCAGCACCGGAATGGTCCCACTTCCACATTCTCAAGGGAATGCCGAAGAAGCTGTATCAACTGTGGTTGTTCAAGGAAAAACGTGAGCAGCAGAATTACCTGCGAGATCTCGAGGAAACATAGCAGCGCTCACATGAGGGGAAATGGGAGCTATTGAATCACCTTACGAGGTGGAGCGGCGCCTTACGAGGAGGAACGGCAGTTGACCACAGCCACCGGAAGTGGAGCTAGGCGGAAACTGTCATAACCGCAGCGGGGCGGTACGAATGAGCGGGGTCACATGAAAATGGACAATTACGAAAACAACTTTTTGATTGTTAGTACATTAGTACGGGGCGAATGTTACTCGAAAGGGAATATTTAAATCAACGTATGATCGAAGGTGGAGATTTTTAACGTTGGCGGCGATGTCAACTTAACGATGTTTTTTAACTGTTCAACTTTACATGGAAGCGACCATACCAGAACGGCGGCGATGACACTTCTTCCTTTAACAGATAGTAAGCGTTAACCGCACTTCTTGTCCATATTTCGGCCTAATTTTAAAGAATTATGAGTTCACAGAAGGCTATATTCTATAAAATTTTTTGTCTTAATTCAAATTGCAGGCGAGAACGTCGCGTGTCTGTGAAACTCCCTAACAGCCCTTGAGTCTCCAGTTTATTTTGCTATGATAGGGTATCTCAAATTCAGTTAGAGAAGTTCATCATCAAAATTATCAAAATTTGAATATATATGCATAAAATAGTAAAGTGTTTTTATTTTCTCGTATACGTACGTGTATATACGGATACATTTACCTAATATAAATTTATTGCTGCGGAGGACTGATATTGAGATTTCAACAGAAATACGTTTTGGGGTCCCGTGATACCGAAAACGTTTCCTTAAACTCCGTCAGTCTAAATTTTCGACCGACCGACCGATCGACCGATCGACCGATCGTCCGTACGACAGCAATTGTACCTAACTATTCGTAGATTTTTGCCAAAATGAATATTCCCCAATCTGCACCGGCTCAAAGCCAGAAACATATCTACTTCACGGCAGGCATAGCACGTGCCGTGGGCACCACTCACAAGGGGCGCTATTTAGATTATATCGGCTGAAACAAATAACAACAATCCTATTTTGAAGTATCCTGTCAGGAGCGCAAATTCTATGCTTGCCATGGGCACCTGAATATCTATTATTCTATAAATATTCTTTAAAATTCTTGTAAGAATAGAGTGAAATACACCTATAAAGATGCCGTAGATACAATTGTCAATGCTAACTTAGTATTTCGAAAAATTGCAAAAGTTTGAAATTTTGGGGACGCCCTCGCTCAACTACATTATTGCAGATAGTTTTTTTCCAATTGAAATTTTTTCTCAAAAATATTTCTTAAAAACTAGAACGTCCAACGCCGTCATTTTGGCGGCTACAACATATTCAAGTAATGTTTATTGAAATGAACAGTAGGTCATTGTGATTACTTGATTTTAAATGTATTTTTGATTTAAAGTATATGTGAAAAGTTCTAAAATATTGATCCACTTGAAATAATTATTTTGATGAGTTTATCTTAAACACCCGAGAGTCGTCAAACTAACTGCTTCCCGATAGCTGCTAAACTATCCGACTGTCGACTTGCTTTGTTTATATCATATTGTCTCTTTTTCGAGAAACCATGGACGCTCTCTTTGTTGCAAAGCATAAAAAATAGTGTTCATCGTATCTGAAGGGTTGATGCTAGAAGTCGGTGATAAAATGAAACCCTATCGGAACTGCAACCCTACGACCAAAGAAAACTCATGAGTGAGCAACATACATAAGCCTACGCACAACACTAAAGTTTCTATTTGTATTGCAACAGGCATATTTTTCTCTCAGTTCGATGCGTTTCTGAGGCCTTCATTATGTCAAAAAAATCGAGGCTTGCGTGACGACGAAATTCTCCAGTACCTTTACAACATACCCGATGAAGATTCGGAAGAAGATTGTCATACGTGCGAAATAGATAACATTCAAGAAGTGCAACTCTTACAGAAAATGACAGCGAGCCTCAAGAGAATTTTGTCTTGAATAGGTATGACAAGAGGTTTCTGAAGAAGACTCGGATAATGAGAGTGATTTTCTCAATTCAAGAGCTACGTTTATTCCATCCGGTACGTATGATATGAACATGCTGGTATTTTTCGTGGGTAATAACACGAGTGCTTTGGAAATTGTCGATAAATTCCCGACTCGCAAAGCGAGGAGGGGATTTATCTGAGAATTTCCAAAACACGAGTGGTATTTAATAAGACTATTCCACGAGTGAAATTAGGTCCAACAGAGTTCCAAAATGCGCCATATATCGAAAATAACTAAAAGCTATGTTAAAATCAAAGAGGTTATGTTATACTACACACGCAGTTTATTGGACATCGACATAGCGATCGATAACTTACCACCTCCTAAGATAGAGGAGGCACAGTTTATGATTGGCCAATAGGGTGAAGCGGCAAGAAAAATCGGATAGAAAAGGCGATAAACTTTTTGAGATACACCGCTCTGATTGGAGCATGTTATATGTATAGTTAAACACTATTGGTTTTAATCTCACGAGTGGAATAGTCACAATCATTTTGCCATTGTTCATGACAACAGGAGATCGAACTGTCCCTAACCGGGAGATACAGAGACAGCCGCCGATGGAACAGTGTGGACATGTATTTCGTCTGGATGGGAAGGGGGCTGGTGCGAATCTCAAAACGTTGAAAGAGTCTCCCGTCCCCACCTCAAATGCTAAAAGGAAGAGGTAACCACGTGTCTGCATGGCGACTATTAATAGGTAAGAACATGCTACAAAATATACAGACACGTACCAAAAGTAAAGCTCGTGAAGTCCTTGATGATAATGATTGGTCTGTATCTGTAGGGACTTTGGAAGCAACAATACAAGGTATCATGTGCGAGGTTATTACGTTGCAAAAAATATTCCCTTACGGGATCTCTCTCCCCTACGTGACCAGCAATGGAGGCCATCATCATTCACTTCAACAATGAGTAGAAATACTTGTATTGAAATAATGACATTTCTTCGTTTTGAAGTGAAGTTCACAGCGTCTTGCTACTGATTGCTTTGCAGCAGCATCGACCCTTTGGATTTCTTTTGAAGAAAACTGCATTGTAAACTACAACTTCATCATCATCTCTTCAGGGTTTAGGAGAGACTCCTGTTCCGTCTTCAGCATGCCATCTCAATCTTGGACGACCGACATCCCTTTTACCATGAGGTCTGTCTCTGTAGTGATATATTTGTTTTGGAATGCGGTCACTATTCATTCTGTGTAAATGTTGTGACCATCGGGTCCTGAAATCTAAACTACAACTTAATACTAATATTACAATAGACGAGCAGCACCATTCGTGTAAGTGTCGATGCAGATTTATTCAGTACATGAGCAATAAGGTGGATACGTTCCGTATAAAATTTTGGCTTGCAGCAGATCCTCAGAGTAAATACATGTTGAATGGCTTTCCATGTCTTGGCAAGGACGACGTTCGTCCAATTGGTAAAAGTGTAGCCGTGTTTGTTGTGTGCCGTCTAACGAAACTTTTCTGTTCTCTCGGAATAAATGTCACCACTGATAATTTTTTCACGTCCAAAGGCTTGGTAGATTCGTTACTAAAACAAAACAAACTAGTTTGGTTGGCACTTTGGGAAAGAACTTTGCGAAAACACCGCTCCACACAAATTTTTCCATAAAATGTTTTGTGCATAGAATGCACAGTACATGCTAAGTGGGCTGAATAACATGACGTTTAAGTCATTTTGATCTACTTTTTTCATTTTTCAAAAAATACGTAAGTACAAGTGCACAAGTACTTGTAAGTACATGTGCTTCAAATGATTTCTTATGAAGTTTCTCGAAAATTAGAAACTTTTCTGTGAAAATGATATCAAAATTGCACATTTTCAGAAATGCATATAGG
Organism: Teleogryllus occipitalis; assembly: GCA_011170035.1. Classification (NCBI taxonomy): domain Eukaryota; kingdom Metazoa; phylum Arthropoda; class Insecta; order Orthoptera; family Gryllidae; genus Teleogryllus; species Teleogryllus occipitalis. The sequence continues at coordinate 35,514 of BLKR01005256.1, forward strand.
CACAGGACCAAAATCAGTTTATATGATTTGGGCATGCAAGAAGCATGGTGTTATTCGCGTTCGAACAATTTCTACTGATTTTATTCGTGTTGTTTATATAAAAAATTATAATAATTAATAAAGATCAATATAGAAACGCAGGGCGCTGGTTAAAGTAAGGCGTTCGTTTTGGAGCAAGGCACCTTGTGAGATCGCGAGAAGCATTTTGTCATAGAAATGCAATGGATATTATGGTCTGCAGTCTCGAGATTGTTTTATGAAAATCGCGAAGATCGGAGCCTCTTAGCCCCGCCTCGGAAATGCGTAAAAAATGAGGTTAGGTAAGATCATCGCGTATAAATCAAACTTTGCAACTGACTCAGTGGAAGTTGAATCTATTAACCTTGCTTCTCACTACACTCAGAAACTTCTCACTAGCAGTCTGATTCCTATTTATCACGTATCACATAATATTGCTATGCCTTGTCTCCTACTGCACCTATCCTAGTCAGTTTCACCTATTCCAGCCGTCTTGTACCCTAGCCACCTAGTACACTCGGTTAGTGAGCGCTTGATCTTACTGGTGTCCAAAATCACCTTCGAAGTTGAGCACAGTTCGGATTTTATCCATCCAATGTTAGGAAATTTGAACACTAACCACTTCCAATCCACTACTTGGCTAATTCTCGACTCGGCCTGATTCGGACAATAGCCGTATCTTAAACAATATATAAAATGTCTCAAAACGTACCTTATGCTCCCTGTTTTGCTACCGCAACCACCACTTCCTTCACTGTTGAAACAATCCTGATCACTACACCTACGAGACCTTCCAATAAGAGGAGCTATTGAACAGAAGCTCGTCTTCTCAAAATGAATACCACCACAGAAACTAGAAGTACGAGTCAATGTTTTGTGTTTAGGCCCTAGGTCATCAAATGAAAAGATATACTCAGTCGGCAAGATCTAGGAGAAAACAAGGAAAATTAACCATCAAAGACACAATTTATCAGTGTAAAAGCTTGTATTGTGCCAAACAACGAACAACATTATTCAGTCAGAAAATAAACCGAAGAATGCACTGAGAGAGACATTTTTCTCTTTTTGAAATATACTTGCTCTCATGTTCTTGTCATATTCTACACGTATGACTAAGAAGTTTCTTTCACATACTACCGAAACCCGTCACTACCTTCAGCTGTCAGCTGTTTTGTCGGCAACTGACGTGTTAATTTAAAGAAGTTGGGGTCGTAACGTCAGAAAGGGGTATTTTCATTCCTTCATTTTTCTGAAATGGCAAAACGGTATGATGTTGAAATAAATTAAAAATAAGCAATTGAAAATGACTCCGACGTCCATAGTAACATCGAAATTTTTTGGCCGAAAATAATACATCACTGTTTACAAATTTCAAATTAATATTCAACTTTTTACAAAAATTGACAATATAATGTTATATTGCAATTGTAATAAATATAAACATTTTTTTGATATTAATAAAATGCATTTGGTGCCTATATTGCTGAAAATAACAAACTTTAATGTAATTTCAAATTTTAAACTTAAATTAAAAAATGTTATATTTGATAAATTTACTTTCTGTATTGATATAAATTTACTTTTCATATGACCTTATCAATAGCTTATGTTTTTCCTATATTTTTTATTTCATAATTTGTGTGTTAAAAATGTTCAATTCCCTCCCATTGAAAACTATTCTTTATTTATATTTTCTTTCTAATATCTAGAACATGTATTCATGTCTGAAAATAAGATATGCATTTTTAAAGAACAACCAGTCCCAAATCTATTAGCTAAATTACTTTTAAATTTCATACTTATTATTACTGATGTGTTTATAGTACTCATATACTATACTCCCATTGTAAAGCAAATTTCTTATTTCTTATTTGTTTAATTTAATTTTCTTCTTAATTACTACTGGTCTTTCTAATTTTCAAATGCACTTGAACTTTTCAAGACTTTTACATTCATTTCCTTTGCAAAGTGTTCTCTACAAGATTGAATAAATAATTTTTTTTTATTTATTGAAATTTTGATATTAATGTAGCTTTGAAAGAAACAATTCATTTTGCTTATTGTTTTTACAAACAAAATTACAAAAAGGTTTACAAAAAATTGATGATAAATTGATCCTTGAATTACCTTATCTTTACCTTATACACATTCCTTAATGACATAGGCATGCACAGTGAGTGGGGGTGGCGGGATGGGGGGCTTTCCTGACTTTGCAAGAATAAGAATAAGGAGAATAAGAATAATTCGATAGTAAGAATAAAAAGGAAAATAAGAATAATTCGAAAGTAAGAATAAAAAGAAGAATAAGAATAAGAATAATTCGATTGTAAGAATAAAAAGAAAAAGAAAAGGAAGAATAAGAATAAGAATAAGAATAAGAATAAGAATAAGAATAAGAATAAGAATAAGAATAAGAATAAGAATAAGAATAAGAATAAGAATAAGAATGAGAATAAGAAGAAGAAGGAGAATAAGAAGAAGGAGAATAAGAAGAAGGAGAATAAGAAGAAGGAGAATAAGAAGAAGGAGAATAAGAAGAAGGAGAATAAGAAGAAGGAGAATAAGAAGAAGGAGAATAAGAAGAAGGAGAATAAGAAGAAGGAGAATAAGAAGAAGGAGAATAAGGAGAAGGAGAATAAGAAGAAGGAGAATAAGGAGAAGGAGAATAAGGAGAAGGAGAATAAGGAGAAGGAGAATAAGGAGAAGGAGAATAAGGAGAAGGAGAATAAGGAGAAGGAGAATAAGGAGAAGGAGAATAAGGAGAAGGAGAATAAGGAGAAGGAGAAGGAGAAGGAGAAGGAGAAGGAGAAGGAGAAGGAGAAGGAGAAGGAGAAGGAGAAGAAGAAGAAGAAGAAGAAGAAGAAGAAGAAGAAGAAGAAGAAAACATCGTACAAGCACCAAATATGACAAAAATAGCCTGAAAATCAAATCACTTATTAATACAATACACCAGTTAATAAATAAAAATTAGTTATTATTGTCATTGTCATTATTATACCTTCTCTGAAAGAAAAGTTTCATCATTAGCTTTCACTTCTTGTTGGGAAAATACCATGGCCTTTATGGGTTGATATCCCACATTTGCTTGTTTCATACGTAAACTTACTTTATTAAAGTTTCAATATCAATATCATCTCTGATCTTTATCATTGCTTTTAATTTTGAACATGTGCACCATAATGTAGACACTTCACATGTTGTGGACTTAATGTTTAAAGAAGCATGCATTATAATAACAACCATCTTTATTCTAGCATGTGCATTATAGTAACTTAACCAACCTGCTTCCACAGGTAGGAAAGAATAACAGCCTCATATACAAAATTTGTATGTTTTTCATCCATCCATTCTCTAAACTTCAAGTACACTTTCTCATAAAGTTTGCAAAACTTTTTTGGGATCAAAGCATTTTTTTATTTTGCAGCTTTTTCCACAATTTCTCTAGGCAAAGAATCCAAAATGTTTGAAACATCACTTTCAACCTAATTACCATTTTTAAACAAATTAGTTACTTAGGTAGCATTCTTGACATCATTACATGAATCTGAGATTACAACTTAACATCAAAATTAACTTCACTTTCTTTAATCCTTATAATACTGTTATACAAAAAGATACTGTATGCAACTCCTTTAAGTTACTTACCTTAATGTTACTTTTTTGCACTCATAAGAAAATATTACCAAACTCACTTTTAATGTCATTCGTTCGGAAATATCTTCTTATTCATGCAAAAAAGGACAACATTATAAACAAATTGCATAATATACTATTCTTCAAATATACTATTCTTCTTCTTCTTCTTGCACCCCGAGACCCCCCCCCATCTCCCCTAACCCTGTACATATATTTAGGAAGTTTATTAAATAATACGATGGTTCTGTGTTGGGGACTTTTATGTCTTGAGGTTCCAGATGTAAATATCCTGCAGTAGTTCTCTTTGCCTCCAATACTATAATTATGCAATTCAATATTATGAATGAAGTGTGAGCAGGATTTTCTGAAGAGAGTAATGATTTTATAGGCATAGTCAGTATGTTGTGTGTGGTGTAGTAATTCTCACATGACTGTGTGGGTTTTAGTTTGAAAATGCATCTAACGGCTCTTTTTTGTAGAACCATAATTCGGTTCATGTTTAGAATGGTTGTACTTCCCCAATATTTCTATTCCATATTCAGTATATGGGTGTATTATCCCATAATATATTGTTTTAAGTGTATCAGTTGTCATGCATTTCCTAAAACATGTTAATTAGAAGATATTAGAGCTTATTTTATAACTTATTTTATTAATGTGTTTATTGACAGTTAGGCTTTCAAGAATATATATTCTAAGAAATTTATGATATTCAATTTGTTTTATAGTTTCATTTATTATTTCAACATGAGTATAGTTATTTGAAATCTTAAAGTTTGATAAATGAAAGTATGTTAAATTTGTTTGTTCAGTATTTAAGATTAAATTATTCATGTCTGAGTAGCAAGATATGTTCCATTAATTTTGTCATTTTTTCATCTAGTGTAATTAAGTCTTTAGCATTACTAACAATGGAGGTATCATCTACTTATGATATTAATTTATAATCTTTAGTGTCAGGAAAATCATTTACATATAATAAAAAAGTAGAGGACCAAGTAATACTGACCCTTGAGAAATGCCTGAAATTACTTTGCCTGTATTTTATCAACTGATTGTTCAGATTCCCAACAAAATTCTGTACATTACATATGATTTATTAGATATGATTGCCAGAGTAGATTTATACTTCCTCTCAGCCCCAAACAGACCATTTTTTGAAGAAGTAAGTTGTAGGGCACTGTATCAAAAGCCTTTGAGAGAAAAATACTTGCTGTATGCAGATTATTTCCATGCTGACAAAATACTTCATTTGTACAATCACATGCTGCTGTAACAGTTGACATGCCTTTTTTGAATTCATGTTGATATTTTACAAAAACATTGTTACATTCCATAAAATTACAGATTCTTTTTTATATAACTTTTTCAAAAAGTTGAGCGAAACTTGATGTGAGAGTAATGGGTCGATAATTATTTATATCAATTACATTTCCTTTCTTATAAAGGTGTCTCACTACGATAATTTTTAGAATATCTGGGAATATTCCATCACTTAGTGATGTATTTATTAGATGCTCTAGTATTTCTAGTAAACTAAATTCTACATCTGAAGTATTAAAAACAATACTTCCCTACAACAAGTATTAACAACATCCTACCCTGAGGATTTGCTACACATAGAAGTGCAAATTAGTTGATTGATATCTGTAGTGTTACTTGGCTTTATGAATATAGTATTTGTAAATACGGTTTTTGGAGTCCGTTCTAGAAATTGATTTGTATCGTGCCCTGCATTTATAAAAAAATTATTAAAGCAGACCTAACTTCCTCTGTGTCACTTATTATTACATCGTCTTGAAACAGTTGTATGTTTTGATGATTATTTTCTTGTCTTCTATTTTTATTTTCAATGTCCCATATCAATTTGGATTTATTGGTTGTATTATATATTTTTTTATTGAGCAAGTTAATTTTAAAATTTGTTATTTAATTTTGGTAAAGTATTTTATAGTTTTTGTATTATATTTTAAAGAATTCTAATTTAGTCTCATTATAATGTGAATAATATACTTTCATATTTTCTCCAAGGTTAATCATTTCCGTAGGGAGTTTGTTTTTATAATTTCCATTAATTTTATACATCTTTCTCCTCGTTACTGAACATGATGTATTTAGATGATTTTTAAATTCTTTAATAAACAATTCCAATTTTTTATTAGAATTTTATTCAGAATATACTCCTGCCTGTTTTTCATTTTAGATTATTTCTTTTAATTGACTCAATTTAGTTTCCTTTGTATCTCTTACATAGCATAATTTAGATTTCTCAGTTATATAATTAAAATTATGTATTTTTATGATCTGTCCAATGTGATCAGATAGGTGAAAATTTTCATTAAGCACTGTACACTGATTTTCATTCATGTTAGTTACAATGTGATCAATGGATGTACTGGAAAGATCAGTGATTCAAGTCTGCTCAAGTACTATATCACGTAGATTAAACCTTGTTATTAGGTCATTAAGAATTTTATCCGCCCTATCAATATTTATATCCCCTAATAGCATTATTTTACTCTTGCTCTTACCAAGGTTCACTATGAAGTAATTCTTCAAGTTTGGCAATGAAATCATTAATATCATATCCTGGTAATCAATAAATTCTCAGTATTTTGTTATTTTCCCTATCTGATAATTCTTTAACACCCGTAATTTCAAATAACATTTCTACACTATGCTTACTTATCCAATCTTATCTATTTAAGGATACAAAGTGTAGAAATGTTTCCAACATAAAAATGAATAGACTACACCAATAAGGTGCCAGCTTTGTCACTGTGTTATTAACAGGTATAAATAAATAAATAAATATACATAAATGTCAGTACAATGACAAAATGTACTTGGCAGGAAAGAAAATAAAACAAAAATTTAATGCATTTCTCATTGAAAATATATTTTATTTTTAAAATATGCCATTTATTACTGAGATGAGCCATGTCATCTCAACTTCTATTAGGTGAAATATTAATAAAAGACATATGAGTAAACTAAAGAGACATGAGACATTTAACATAGAAAGGACATTACAAATAAAAAGGACTTAAAGAATAGTTTATAAGATGTATAACTTTTGTTCTGAATAGAAACATTGACTAAATGTATTTTTTAAAAATATAAACAATGCAAGAAAAGAATCACAAAAGGCTGCATTGAATGGGAATGCATAAGTGTAACAAATGAAGAAGATGCCTGTAAACTATGAAAAAGAAATGCATTAGGGTTGGAATGGTGCTGAAAAGATGAACATTGGACTGTCAAGAGTAGAGTATTGTTATGGTCACAACAGAAGAGGATGAAAGGTAGTCATGATGGAGTAGAGATGCATTTTGACGAGCTCTGTGGTATGTAATTTTTTTTTTTTTAGTGTTTTAATTTAGTTAAATATGTGAAAGTAATGACAGTATAGAATCCAATTGAAGAGGACAGTTTTGGGAAATACGAATTCGAAATGAAATTTAAAATTTAGAAATTCATAATTTTTGCATGTGGATATGGATGAAAGCTTGATTACAACATAGCCAATGAAGAAATGGTTTCTGGTAGACAAAGGAATGTCTAAGGGTTGGTGAATATCATCAAAAAAATGCAAATCTACTTAAGAGGCAAAGATTAATTAAAATTCTAAAAGTGAAGTAAATTTAAACAAAGAATGGCCTTTAGCTTACAAACAGGTAGTACAATTTCACAGCATGTATGATGAATTAATGTTATTGTATGTGAATTGGTGTGAATGCCCTTTTTATAAATTTTTAATCAGAAAGGTAATTAACGTATTATATATTTGTGTTCCATGTTGATTTCTGTTAGAAATCTTCAAAGACAGAGCAGAGAAATAAATGGTAATTGTTGCCCTTAAGGAATTTATTATGAATGTTTGTTTTTTATTTGATTTATAGCACAAGCATATAAAATAAAAAAAAGTTGTCAGAATATTTAATATAATGAATTCGAAGAGTTAATTGAAAGATTTGTTTCATTACTATGTGTATTCAGATATTAACAGATGTGTCTCTATCAAGAAAATTTTTGAGGGGGAGGCATCAAAGGAAGTGATTTAAATGCTAGTACCTCAGACTTTTAGTTCAAACCATAATGTTTAATTGATTTTTTGAAGTTAACAAGCTGTATGTGATAGTTTACAAAAATCAAGTTATATTACAACTATTCATGAATTCAACAACATACTCCAACAATAAACTTAAAAAACTATTCAACATAAAAAATAGAGTCACAAATGTATTGATAGAAGCAAAAATGAATTACCTCAAATAATACTACATACTACTAATTTTGAAATGCTGATAAGCCAACGAATTGCCCTGTAATGGTCACTGGATGCAATAAATCTAGCTACTGAGTAGGTTGGGAAGGTCCTGCAAATCTTGGTGTGTGGTAAATCTTGATATGTGTATTCAATAATTTCTATATGATGCTGTTACTTACGTATGGTTGACTCTTCAAAGGGAGCTAAAGCTGTGCTTGCATTGACAGTGCCATCATACATCTATCCCGCATTTTACTGCTAAGTAGTTCAGTCTAGTTAATACATTGTTGAAGTTAATAGTAAGAAATGAAATGAGAATAAAACTACTGCTGGTACTTTAAAATATTAGAGGGGAAGAAATTCCTTCTTCATCCTTCCTGCCAGTGACACCTTTGGGTATTAGAGAAAATACAAAATTAAACCCAGAGTTCTCCTCTGCTGTTTCCAATAAAATAACTATAAGTATGTACAGCATTCAATCAACTAACCCTTCAATTCTGTTTCTCCTTTCATTACCTGGATTTTGTTAGGAGTCAGATTTGACCCCACACCTCTTACCCACTTGTTTACAAGTATTTCATACATAGATGTATTTGGAATTATTAATTAACAAAATAATGCTATTAATTTGCTTCATTTACTTCATTGTGCTAAATAGCAGAGAATATTATTTGTATATTTCCAGAGAAACATTCTAGCAGATCTTCATAACTTTACATAGGTGTCCACCTTACCACTACAAGAATGTTTAAAACAGTGCTTCCGACTCATATTAGACAAACACACCAGATTATCATTAGAAACCACATTATATTATTATATAGAATTATATTAATAGAAATGAGCATATTTTTAGTTTTTCTAGCAATGTAGAAGTTTAATGTGGAATCTGTTCGGGTGTATTTCTGAACCCAACAGCATAAGAATCAAATGATTTCGAACCAAAAACTGACACAAGTTAACAACACGTGTGAAACTGGACACAAATAGCATATCTAAAAGGAAAAGTTCATGTGAATAATTTTCAGAGTGGTAGAAGATTATTTGCACCTGGATCACAAATTACCCAAACCGGCTAAGGAAATAAAGAAGAAATATAATTTCTCCAAATTTTATCCTATTAATTTTTTCTTTTTTTCTATTATTCAATATTTGCTATTATCTCTATGATTTAATGCTTTTATATTTATTAGATGCAGGGATTTTTTCCCCCTTTCTTCTTTCTGGAAGAACGAAATTTTGCATTTCATAAGGTAAAAATAATAAAATGAAATGAATATGATAGAATGCAAAATACTTGGTGTTTGGGAAACATGCTAGACAGATTTGCAATGGAATCTTTTCCACTCAACCTAAGAAGCAGAATTGCCACAACAGCCAACACTTCATTGATGCTGACCATGGATATCTACAGATCAACACTTAGAAAACACTGTTGAATCAGAATCAACAGAGTGACGAAAAGAGATAGTTCAAATTCTTTAAGATATTTGCACACAGCAATTGTAACTGCATTTAATATTTGTAGATGTTTTCTTTACTTTCGGTTCACTGAATAACATTTTTTTTTCACTTTCGTTTCAAAATATTTTCATGAAAACTTTTTACTCTACAATTTTGCAATACAATTCATGAAAAAAAGGAATTTACATGTATGTTAATAGGTATACTTATGTCATACTATTATATAAATGTCATCTTACATTTAGAGATTACTCACTTTGTATTTTTCAGTAAATAATATATATTTAAGACCTTTGAAGGTTATTCGAACTTGTCTGTATGAATAAACCAACAGCTAATTTCTTCTGAAACAGTTGTCAGAATAAAAAAATGTTTGCAGACAGATGATTGTTTTCAATGTACATAAAATTTTATAATTTTGACCTATATTTGTTCCATATTTCACAGAATTATGAAACTGTTCCTTGCAAACCACATGCTATTGCAATAAACATACCATACTATGAAACATATCATTGTGCATGATCATGCTAATATTTGAAAATTCAAATTATATTTCATGTCATTTTAAAGTTGTAATTGTAATCTATAGTCGATTGGAAACTAGTAAGTTTATCTATATGATAAATTAATAATTCATTAAGAGCCATTAAAACTCATGGAATTCTCAGAGCTTAATTTTCTCAGTTACATACTTTAAGAACATATTAAACTAAATAGGAGAGGTGTGATTAATTTTGATTTTAAAACATTCATAACTGTTTTATTGAAATGTTGAAGTGTAAATGTAATGCATTATATACAAAAGCAAGGCTTGATTTCTGGCGGAACATGATGGAACAGCATTCTGGTACTGCTGGAATAATTATTAAATTATATTATAAATATTTAACTATTTTTATTAAATTAATAATTAATTTGGGGTCGTGTTCTGGGATCTAAAATTCTAGAAATCAAGTACTGTGTAGTAATAGTGATAGTAATAGTGAATTTAAATATTGTTGTATTCAGTGTTACTTGATTTGGAGTCTCCTTAAGCCTGTTTTTTTTTTTTTTTTTCTGATTTGAAAGTTTCTGGACAATGTCTTAAAATTACTATATATTCAATAATTTGAAATTAGCTTAGTTATTGGAATTACAGTATTTTTTTTATTTTTCTCTCATGTGTTTAGCGGAAGTTGATTCTTGTTTCTTATTTACATAATTTGTCTCTATAACAAATTTATTAATTTATGGACTTCCATTAACTGTTCTATTATTTGTAAGTCTATTATTAACCATAGTAAGTCACTCATACTATTTAATTCTCATTTATTTATTATTTTTAATATTCATTTAATTTAATTATTTACTTTTGTCTTTTCTTGTATGTGTTCTATTCTATTGAATTCATTATTTGAATGAAGGTACTTGAGTAGTCTCTAATTGAACTTTTCCTTTTGTTCTCCTTGACATTTTCTTTATTATGCTGCCTACCAATACTCCTAAAATGTGAGGTCCCCATTATTTTTATTCTGAACAGCAAATCTTCTTGGCTTCTCGAGGTTCCCATTTTTCAGAGATTGGTTCATCACAGTGATTTAAGTAATCCTTTAAGTTAAAACCCCAGTAATCCTTTAAGTTAAAAAATATTCACATTTCTGCATGGAGTAAAATGATGAGTAAAATATACAATTAAGGATATCATTTCATTTCTAATAAAATGTTTAAGTTTCAAGGTTACAGTCATAAAGGAAAACATCTTGTTGTAGTTATTGAATTTCAAATTATGTCATTCAAAAATATTTTCAAGTGAGCAAAATGCTGTTAAAAACAAATCAACAATTTTTTGATATCAATGTTGAAAAATTAGAAAATACAACATCTTTTTCCTCGTAGAAAATACAAATGAATTAAAACATAATAGTGTCCCATTACAAGTGAAATACATTCAGTCAAACTCTTTCAGTTTTGAGTTATTTGTTTTTCTGCTTAGAGTTATATTGAACTTTAGACTGGAAATGCTTTCTACTACATCATCGAAAATATGTTTTATGAATTTTGTGAAACACATGAAGTCTTGAAAGGAATTTATGGGTGCATCATTTTTTAAAATATTTTACTTACAATGCGAAGGGCAGGGAAAATTATGCAACGGTTGAATTTGCTTACTAATAAAGGTATAATTAAATAATGTATAAATAATTTATAAATCATACTTTTTTTTAAAATTTGAAATTGGTTCTTTATTTCAACTTGACATTGTTACGCATTTCTTTAGAATTAAACCCGGGAATTAAAGAAAGATTTCCAACTTCTGTTCAGAATTTAAAATTGCCTTCTCAAAATCAGGTACAATTAATTGGAAAAGCTTTCTAAAATACAAATAATAATTTGAGTAATTATTCCTAACTTAAAAATTTATCTATTGTTAGCTTGCAAATGTTGTAATTGTAATCTATTATTTTTTTGAATTTTTAAGGTTCCTTTGAAAATGAAGAACAGCAAGTAGGAAGGACAAAACAATGATATTTCATTTAGTTTCAAAAGTCGCCTTCCTCAAACAGTACAAAGGACGTCATTGAAGGCATGAGTGATGTCATGGTGAAAGATGCTGATTCAGAAGAAAATGTTAAATATTAATTTAGAAAAAAAAAAAAGTGATTGATTATTAACACAAATTGTTAATTATTACTGTTAATAATGCTGTTTCCATAATTTTTGTATTAAGTGGATTTCTCTCCATCTCATTAATAAAAATGTAAATGTAATGTTTGTGTCTCTTATCCTCTTACCTAGAATTTAAATAATTTGTAGATAATCCACTAACTAAGGAGTTTTGAAACCTCTCGATTATCTTGGTTGACAAAATCCACTATGCCACAATTTCAATTAAAATTGCATTATCTTAATTTAATTAATATTAAATGTAACAAAAAGTGAAATAACAAAAAATGTTCAAAACACTACATTGGTATTGAAACTAACTCATTAACAATAATATCAAATCACTTTTCCAAAGCATTTAAAATGAAAATATTTCAACCTCAGTTATCTCCATACCTAAATTTTTGACTTAAAGTATTTCACTTGTAATGGGACAATATAAAAGGATAAAAATAACTCTACTTTCATTAAACTTTTACTACTTTTATTATTACCAAATGTGAATAAGATGCAAATACATTGTTTTCTTTGAACTTGGAACCTGCTGTTTGGCTTCTACTAAAAGTAAATAAAGTTCGTAAGTAAAACAGTTCATTTGTGCACATTATTAAATCTACATATGATTTATATTCTTTGTTTTATGTCTGATTAATATTTGCACCTTGATTGCAGAAATTGATTTCTAATGAGATCTCTGTTTAAATGTCTTTTTAGTTAGCACATACAGAAATGTAAAAAAACATCAGGAATCAGAATTATCATTATACTTCTAACAAAGAGGAAAAATGAAATTGTTAAATCTTTGTTGTGAAATATTCAAGTTTCTGTAATTATTAGTGGTGTGTGAATGTAAGGAAAAAAAAATCAATTACAAGTTGTAAACATGAATTTGATGTCCACATTAATCTAGTACAAAATATCAACAAAATATTTGTCTAAAATAATTTAAACTTATTGTAAAATTATGAGATGATTTTCTTATGGGGTTTAGAGGTCACTCCTAGGTAAAGGGATAACTCAATTAAGGATTCTACTTACTCAGCAAGCCATGACATTCCTAAATGAAAAGGAAGCCACATAGAACGCCATAATATAGGTGTATCAGTTTGTACTCTTGTTTTCTTTGCATTTTGATCAAGCCACGATAACATTCCAGATTTCATTTCGAGCATACGATATGGAATTAAAGATCCTAGGAGACCTCTGTCAGACAAACCATCTCGATACCGCGTTACAGCATGGTAATTACACTGGGACCTTTGACGTTTTATTGGTAATTGCCACGTAGGATGTGACGTGTTACGAAGAGTGGCAACTTTTGAAACAATCGGGGTGACGCAGTCAGGCTAGAAGAGAGACACTATCGCTAGCCGGACGCCCCTCTCCTCACGCACACGTTGCCCCCTGGGACGGTGCGGTCCTTGACGAAGCCTGCGTTGCATAAGCAGAGGTTGGGGCCAGAGCACACGGCGTTGACGCAGCCCTGCGGGCAGTTGGCAATGCAGCGCATGCCTCGGAGATCCAGCGGGTCCTTGCGGTGGCCAGGCTTGCACGTGCACACCTGCAACAACACCAACACATTGTTACATTTATGGTTGAAATTCTGCGAATCTAAAACACAACATTATACTTTATATTAAAACCGGACTAGAATAGTTTGTGAAGTATATCTTGCACTCTTCTACAAAAAACTGAATTTTATATTCGACGGGGTACTGAAGATCCACAGTTCGGTAAAAGCATAACAGGTATAGACACTCTGAAGACAGACACCGTGTTTCAAAAACTAGTGATTACTGTTAAAGCATTTTTGATGTCTGCCCAGGAACAGAAACTTCATTGATTTACATTCTCTGGATATCAGAACGGTAAGAGAAGTCAAAGTCTAAAAGGCGGTTTAAGGTAAAAGGAAAATTATATAATTTACCCTTATAAAGAAACACGAGTTTACAGACAATAAAAGGGCCACAATACATACTTGAATGTTACAATTCGTACACAATCAAATGGTGTCTGTGACGTTTAAAATTTCCTCTCAAGATTTCAAAGCGTCATGCTGTCCATGTGTTGCTTATTGGCTGCACTGCTATAGGAGAAGCGCAATGTTACACCCTTTGAATCATGACATGTGGCACTACCAGGGAAACCGTTTAATAGATGGATTCCAAAACGCACCAAGCCCGAAAATGCTTTTTTCGAGAAACTTTTTTTATACTTTTGAATAAATAACTAGTCACGATTTTAAGAAAAGAAATTGTATTTTTTTCAGCGCAATAACTGCGATTAAGTACTTTTTGTAAAGTATTTATATCTCATTGGCCGCATCTCTGACTAATAATCTGTAATAACCACAAAATGAACGAAAAAATTACTACGTGTGTCTTGGAATCCATCTTTTCAAAATGGGTTATCAGTTCACCGCGAAATTTTAGGTTTTAATGTATGCGTTTTAGGTGCCTAAAATATGTTCTTTCAGCATCTCCGTTAGTCTTTTTAAATGGAAGAATAAGCACAAATAAAAAACTTACAAAAAACACGTTTTTATAATTTTTATGTATTTTTGCGATAATACTATTTATGAACAAGTTTAATTGTTTGTCCTCGACTCATTTGTATCGTATTTTGCCTGACAAATTACTAATACTTTCTCCAAGTTTTCAAGAGAAAATGAATGTCTCTTATTAGTCAAGATCACTTTCCTTCCGCGGAAATTCAATCGCCGTATCACAGAAACGGAGGGAGGCTTCCCCAGCAAGTCAGGAAGTAGTGGCATGGAGATTTTTATCGCAAGATCCTTGTTTTGTGTACTCATTTCTCGCTATCTTACAGATTAACGGAACTTAAAATGAATATCATCCTTGTCTGTTTTGCCAACAGAGAAGAAAACAGTTAAAAGAAATCACAGACAAAAGAAATTAGTCTCATTTTAGTTTTTTAAAAGTAAAATAGGCATAATATGCATTAATGTTGAGAAATAGGCTCTTTAAGGTTCTATAAAATTGACGAGTTTCAATTCATATATCCCTAAAATGTATATATAAAATTTAATTTAATACAAGATACCAGGAAAAAATAGGATTTTGTTTAAATAACCGCGGTCTAGTTATCAGTATTCCATCAGAGGGCGTATTCAAAAACTTTAAAACGAATGCGAAAGAATAACTGTTTTGCTACCGGGAGCCAGTCAGTTCCGCATCCGTAAGCGCTATGAAGTGCGGGAGAGTGAAAAGTTTCAAACGGTTCTTAATGCTGTCCAGAGAATTCGCTAGCGCAGGCGAAGGCACCGCATACCAGCCGCGATAACTTACAGCTCCTCATGTTTCAAGAGCAGGGTGAGGGGAGGATGCGCGACTAGATGATCAGTAGGCACCGCAAATTATTGCGATTAACAGTCCTTTTCTCGTCGTCAGTAAGTTACGATTCTCTCAAGAGTTTGTGAAAATGAAGCGTGTTTATGATCCAGAAGTTAGTGGTTTGTGTAATTGTCTCATATAACAATTACTGCGGACGGAATTTCGTGGTATTGGTATTTCAGAAAAGCTCAAAATAAAAGATAACGATAGAGGTAGCTTTCATAAAGTGCGGTATTTTTCAAATAATGTTCAAGATTCGCCACTGGCGTATTCCCGCAAAGAGAGAAGAGATTGCGTGCGTTACCAAGTCGTCCAGTTTCCCTGATCCATTGAGCAAATGCTGAGATGGCCCCTTGTTTTACTTCTGGACATAAGTGTAACTTCATTATCCGTGCACGTCTTCTAGAATTCAGTGGGAAATACAATTATTCAAATTATCGTTTCCATGTTGTTTAGGCAGGAAGTATTATTCCTTGACGAAGGACATCATGGATAAGAGCCCAAAATTTATTGCTTATTTATCTTTGAAAATATATTTTATTACATGAAAGGTTTTTTTTTAATTTTCAAAATTCATGTAGTGTATGATTTAGTGTAGGGATCACAGAATTTTGAAAATGTGCACAGAATTCACTTCTCCCCATAGCACGTCATACGCAGTTTCAACTGTTTTTTGACGTAAAATAAATAAATAAATAAATAAATAAATAAATAAATAAATAAATAAATAAATAAATAAATAAATAAATAAATAAATAAATAAATAAATAAATAAATAAATAAATAAATAAATAAATAAATAAATAAATAAATAAATAAATAAATAAATAAATAAATAAATAAATAAATAAATAAATAAATAAATAAATAAATAAATAAATAAATAAATAAATAAATAAATAAATAAATAAATAAATAAATAAATAAATAAATAAATAAATAAATAAATAAATAAATAAATAAATAAATAAATAAATAAATAAATAAATAAATAAATAAATAAATAAATAAATAAATAAATAAATAAATAAATAAATAAATAAATAAATAAATAAATGAATAAATGAATAAATGAATAAATGAATGATTAAATACCTCCGGGGCGGTGCAGTCCGCGTTGGCGCAGCCCAGGCTACAGCGCGGCGCGCAGCTGCCGGCCTTCAGCTCGTAGCCCACCTTGCACGTGCACGTGTCAGGCGCCGTGCAGGTGCCGTTGGCGCAGCCACGTGGGCAGTGCGGCGTGCAACGCGTCGTCGAGTTGCCCTCCAGCTTGTACCCTGCGGGAGGAATATCACGACTTACATATTGTCGTTTCCCTGCTACATTCAACACAACAAATGCCATTGTACCACATTGCATTCATTGAAGTTTTTCTTTCTCAAAACTGTAGGAGGAAACAAGCCACTTGAGGAATTAGTAGCTATAAACTAAGTTCAAATTTAATACAAATGTCTCAACCTGATTCCATTCGGTATGATAAGGCACGGTCAGGTCGGGCCGGGGCTGGTAGGGTCGGGAACTATCAGGTCGGGTCATAACGGCTGGGTCGGGGCTGGTCAGATTAAATAAATGATTGATTGCTTAGTGATTCCGGATGTGTTAACTGCTAAAGTAGCTCGTCCCGTAAGTGTAGCATGTTTTTTCTTCCGAAGGTGGCGGCAATCTTTCTGAGGAGATCTTGGTGAGATCCAGCTTCGACCTAGACGTCGACCACCAAGGTTTTCCCAGCCAGGTATCTCCCACCAACCGGAATTCAAAGCTTCCGACTGGTCTCCCGACATGTGCAATAGTGCAGTGCATGTAAGTGTGTGTAAGTAAGGGGTGAAGATAGGACAAGAAAGAGGAAGGAAAGATCGCACACGAACCGTGGCGAGCTTCTTATGGAACTGCTTTGGCATTCGTCTGGCGATCGGAACAGAACCACGGAAAACTATCGATCAGAACAGCCGACCGTCAGAATTCCCCTCCACACAGCGGTTGAATTCGACCTAGCTACCTAGCTAGTGTCGAAAACCCTGCCGCCGTCAGGAGTCGAAGCCAAGGACCTTCCGGTCTTAGGCACTTTACGGGGCTGGTCAAGTCGGGAGGGATCTGGTCAGACATGGTCGGACCGGGTCGGGAGAGTCGGGTCGGGTCGGGTCGGGTCGGGTCGGGTCAGTTCGTCTACGATCGGATACACTGAACATGCTACAGAGTTTAGTAAAGCCACGACGCTATCAATGATTGATTGTTAGTGATTCCAGGTGCGTGAACTCCTGAAGTCATTAGTCCCGTTTGTGTAGTGCATGTTTTTCTCTCTCGGGAGATGGCTGAGATCTCCCCCCACTGGATGGCGAGATCCGGCGCCGACCTACCGTCGGCTAGTGGGGTTTCCCCCTAACCAGGACTCTCCCACCAGCGGGACACCGCCCCAGCCGGCACAAACTCTAAGCTTCCGACCGGTCTCTCGGAATATGTGGTAGTGTAGTGCATGTTAGTGTAAGTGTGTGTGTAAGGGGAGAGGGTAGGACAAGGAAGAGGAAGGACAGATCGCGCGCGGTCTGTGACCCGTTTGTCAGGCTACTGCTCCGGCATTCGCCTGGCATTCATCGAAGAAACCACGGAAAACTACCGATCAGAGCAACCGGCAGCTAGAATTCTCCTCCAGACAGCGACTGAATTCGACCTAGCTGAAAAGCCAGTGTCAAAAATCCAGCCACCGACGACGCTATCAAGCGTAGGGCGCGTGTCACCTACCTTTGCGGCAGGTGCACACCCCCGGCGCCGTGCAGTCGCCGTTGAAGCAGCCCGCGCTGCCGCAGTCGGGCTTGCACGGCCCGCCGCCCGTGGTGTTGCGCGCGTCGAAGCGGTAGCCCGCGTTGCATTGGCACGTGCTCGGCGCCGTGCACAGGCCGTGCGCGCACCCGGCGGGGCAGTGCGGCACGCACGAGTGACGCCCGCGCGCCGGGTCGGGGTGGCGCGTGTAGCCCGTCAGGCACGTGCAGTAGTCGGGCCCCGTGCACGAGCCGTGCTCGCAGCCGCCGGGACAGTGCGGCACGCACTCCTGTTTCACACAAAATTACATCGATGTTCTGACGAAGTTTTGTGGGTATTGTGCAAAAGAACCTGTGCTGAAGGTGATCTACGATTGTATTCAGTAGAAAATCCGTACTTCAGTCAGAACTGTCGTGTGAAAATCGAGAGTATTCGGGGTGGTGATTCGGCTGTCATCAAAATCTGCCCATCTAATGAATCGAAATAATGAATCGCATTAATTCGGAATTGACGGCAAGGCATCAATTTAAGACAGACTTTCGGGGCCCTTCAATAGAATCTTGGCTGTCCAGGGCACACCGCAATTTACGCAGTTAGATACGTTCGTTTCAACCGCTATATTGTGATCTTTCCAATGAACCTGGGAAAGAAGTCTGTTGAATTTGCAACTGCCTCTAACGCTGGGTCTTCCAAGCAGGCAAGATTCCAAAAATTCGCTTTTAAACAAACTGATATTTTGGGAGAGTCGTTTACTCTGTTATGAAGTTCTAAGTTCTAAGTTAAAGGATTTATATCCCGTTGAATTAGACAAAGACTGATCATGCGGTGTCGTATTCATTAGAATACATAGACCACTGGCGGATCCAGGGAAGTCCATGGGAGCCATATTCCCCCTCCAAGGCCTAGAGTTTTCATTCGTTGCCTTCTTTTATTTGGCTGAATTCATTTAAATATTTATGTTAGAATTATGTAATTATTTAAAAAATAATATTGTATAGTTTCAAATATTCATTACAAAAATTTTACACAATATAATAAAAAATGTTTATTATTTAACAAAAATCTATGATTCCCCCCTCTAAAATGAAAGTCTGGATCCGCCCCAGACACAGACTATAATTTTTCACTGTGTCCTGAAACGACTTGTAGCACATGTACCACGTCTATACTTGGGTTTTTCTCACCTATCAGTTGACTTAAATCAGCTGTGACGGTTTCGTCCAATCGGGAGCTTAAACGTCACCACAGTGACATCTCGACGTTTTAGCTCTCGTTTGGATGACACCGTTACAGCCGATTTACGTCAACTACCAGGTTAGAAAACCCCAAGTCTAGTTGAAGTTTTCGAGTAGGCCACTCACATCGAGCGAGTTCTTGCGGTAGCCGGGGTCGCAGGAGCAGACGCCCGGCGCGGAGCACACGCCGTTGCGGCAGCCCGACGGGCACGTGGGCACGCACACGTGCGCGCGCTCGTCGCGGTCCAGCTTGGCGTAGCCCGGGCGGCAGGCGCAGCGGCGCTCGCCCACGCAGTCGCCGTTGACGCAGCCCTCGGGGCACAGCGGCTGGCACACGCCGCGCGCGTCCTTGCGGTGGCCCGCGTGGCACTGGCACACGTTGGGCGCTGCGGGCGAACGAACAGCGGACAAGAAAATACACTTTAAAAAAAGCCAATAAAGAAACAAAAAAAATAGTTTAATCAATAAAGGACAAGAACGGAAATAAGGAAATTACTTATTAAAATCGTCAGATTCCTTCTGTGAATTTTCGTAGCACAGAACGACCCTCCGGTTAATTGGTTAATTGGTTAATTGAATTGATTGATTCATTCATTCATTGACGACTGATTGACGGTTGCTCCTCGGGCGTCCTTGCGGTGGCCTGCGTGACACTCCCACACATTGGGCGCTGCTTACTTCATAAAATCGTCAGATTCTTTCTGTGAATATTCGTAGCAAAGAACGACCCTCCAGTTAATTGGTTAATTGGATTAATTGGTTAATTGGATTGATTGATTCATTCATTGGCGACTGGTTGAGGGTTGGTCCTCGGGCGTCCTTGCGGTGGATGGCGTGACTCACACACACATTGGGGGCTACTTATTTATTAAAATCGTCAGATTCTTTTGTGAATTTTCGTAGCAAAGAACGACCCTCCGGTTAATTGGGTAATTGACTGATTGATTGAATGAAGACTGGTTGAGGGTTGGCCCTCGCGCGTCCTTGCGGTGGTCTGCGTGACACGCGCACACATTAGGCGCTGCTTACTTATTAAAATCGTCAGATTCCTTCTGAGAATTTTCGTAGCAAAGAACGACCCTCCAGTTAATTAATTAATTGATTGATTGATTGATTGAAGACTGGTTGAATGATGGCCCGAGCGTGTCCTTGGCGGTGGCCCACGCTCGGGGCTGAGCACACACTCTACAGGGCACACACGCGCTACAGGGAGAACTTTCAATCGAAGGGAAAAATGAAAAAAAAAATAAATAAATAAATAAATAAATAAATAAATAAATAAATAAATAAATAAATAAATAAATAAATAAATAAATAAATAAATAAATAAATAAAATGAAGCAAATAAAATGGAAGCACAGATAAATCTAATAACTAAGATTACGAAAAGGAGCAAATAATGAACGAAGAGTAATTTATTACTGAAATTAATTCAGGCTTGTGAAAATTGTAATATAACCGAGTGAAAAATTGTCAATTGTTAAGTGAAGTCAGACGCTGCAGATTCATCGATTCCTTGACCGGTGGATACAAGGCAGACACGCATCTTGCGTCTTTGCGGTAGCCTGCGTACTATTTATCATCTTTCAGCTCAGAGTACATACAAAAGTGCTCTTTGGCGCCCAAAATACCACTAATACCATTGTATACACTTCAAACCAAAATGTTTAAGTACTTAGTGAAACAGCTCCTATCCATAGAGAACAAATCACCGTCTTTATAATGTGGTCGTAGTACTTTTGTGTAATGGTTCTTGAAGATTCGTTAAACGATGGTGACCTTTACCCAGTTCATTTTATTTGCAGTAAGTTTCAATGAGCATTATAAATTGCTGTACACACTTGTACTATTGACTTCGTTCTACAACTGACAGTTTTTGGTACTTACCATTTTCACAAGTCCGAATAATATTGAATTATATTAAACGACCAAACCTTATTATCATGTTGGGAACAGCTAGTGAGTTTTCCCCTTTCAAACAATACCTTCATCATTCGGATCCATCCACGATTATACACTAGATCTCAGATCTACATTTTATCCTGTTAATAATGTAAAGTGCTTTGCAAACCACTACGGGTGAAATGGTGTTGTCGAAAGCCCCTGTTGAGGCGAGGGCTTTGTAAGCCACGATAATGTCTCTCAGAAATGCCCTCCTCCGGTGACCGATGACCTTACCGCGGTCCACGATGACCTTACCGTGAGTAAATAAGTTAAGTGTCCACAATGCTTCTTACAGTTGTCCAACGAACTTTAAATTCCGATTCTACATACCCATTCGATGGTACCCATTCGGTTGGCGAAGCCGCATTAAAATCAGTGCGTCCCCGGAAGTGGGTGTTGCTTGCTAGAGTAATGGATTGTCTGTGTTCTTTTGTTTCCTTTTCGCAACGTCGTTCTTCTGACTTATTTTCCTTTCAGGATAGTTTCCGGAAGTTAGGTCTTAGGCCTTTACAAACAATATTTAGATAACGAAAAATGTATACGCGCCCTCAACTAACCATTTTAACAAAGATTACGCCGAGAAGATCAAAATTTACTAATCTAGTATTGGTGTTTTTAAAGTCACGTTAATCATAATAATGCTCGAACAGCATTGCATTTGCCGACCATATTTTTTACTGCTTATCAAGATTTCCCTGCCAGTGAATCCTCCAATACTCCACAATTTCACGTCACTGCAGCGCTTCTGACCGGGAGGTCCTAGGTTCGAGTCCTGACGGCGGCAGGATTTTCGACACTAGCTTTTCAGCTAGGTCGAATTCAGTCGCTGTCTGGAGGAGAATTCTAGTGGCCGGCTGCTCTGGCTGGTAGTTTTCCGTGGTTTCTCCGATCAACACCAGGCGAATGCCGGAGCAGTGCCCTACCAAACGGACCACGAACCGCGCGCGATCTGTCCTTCCTCTTCCTTGTCCTATCCCTTACACACACACACTTTCACTAACATGCACTACACTACCCCTTATTCTGGGAGACCGGTCGGGAGCTTAGAGCTTGTCCCGGCTGGGGCGGTGCCCTGCTGGTGGGAGAGTCCTGGTTAGGGGGAAACTCCACTAGCCGATGGCAGGTCGGCGCCGGATCTAGCCATCCAGCGGGGGAAGATCACCGAGAACAAACATGCACTACACTTACGAGACTAATGACCGAAGCTGTTGACGCGCCCGGAAACACGAAAAAACCAACCAACCAACCAACCACAATTTCACACCAATTTCCAACAAAATTTGTTTAAATACTTCACACCATTCAGAATTGCCGTTAAACGATTTTATGTAGTGGGAGAAAGATTCATAGGTATGTACGTAGTGTAATAGATGGTACTATTCCCGACATTTTAATTAGTTTCGCTTGTTTCATCGTCCTCAAAAATTTATTTACAAATAAAGAACTGTTACAAAAATGTGTACCGTAAATAAATGTGGGCGAGTTTACTGCTTCCTGTTAAGAGCGAACACTGGTTTGCTGAAGACTGTTTACATAAAGAACTCCGGAGTCGGCAGAGTTGCGTAGCCAGTGAACACTAGTTGCTCAGTGAATCCTGACTTGAGCGCTCACGAAAGGTTCCGGAGAAAATTGGCCATGAATTCAGGTGACTGCTTTATCAAGGCTATGAGGTTAAATCTACAAGAATCTCAAACGTGATCTGGGTTGTCCGGGTTGGGGCTGTCAGGGATGCCCTGAGGAGGACCGCGATATGTCGGTCGAAACGTCGGCACCCCAGCCTTCGACGCGGCGTCACCCGGACAGCCCAGATCATGACTCTGGCTGTGGAAGCCTACGATATCAAGAATCTCAAACACTTTTCCGCTTCGTGATATAATACAATTAAAAATTGCTTGATGTGACCGCTTAATAAAGGTCAATCTACGAAATGTCCCTGGGCGCTTGGGCATGTGGTCGTTAGAAAGAGAAAATATTTGCACTGTCTTACGAAAAAAATCAATCAGGTCCACGAAAAATAGATGTTAGTGGATGTAAGCTCTTATTTGAAGTGGTCGTCTGAGAGGATTTCACCGTATATTCTCGATTCATTTCCATTCTTGAAGGAAATCACACTACATGGGGAATGAAGGAAACTCATAATTAACTGATAGTGATTAGTGCTGATTCATAATTAACTGATTAGTGCTTCTGGATGCGCCAACTTCTAATATCATTGGTTCCATCAGTGTTGTGCATGATTTTATCACGGGAGGTAGCAGTGATAGTTTTCTCAGTTGGATGGCGAGATCCGGTGCCGACCTAAACGTCAGCTATAGGGGTTTTCCCTTACCAGATACCTCTCATGAATCGGGCACCGCCCCAGCTGGGACGATCATTCAGCTTCCGATTGGTCTCCCGACATGTGTGGTAATGTGGATTGTAAGTGTGGTGAGTATAAGTTGTTGTTTGTTAGGGTACTCCACCGGCATTCGCCAGGTGTTGATCGGAGAAACTACGGAAAACTACCGATCAGAGCAGCCGGCCGCTAGAGTTCTCCTCCAGGCAGCGGCCGAATGCGATCTGGCCATGTAACTTAGTATCGAAAAACTTGCCACCGTCGGGACTAACACAAGCACCTCCGAAAAAGAGGCACTGCACAGTCATTAGTAGGAACTGTATTTTTATGTAGTTACATATTTTTTGTCTTTTTACTTACCGAGCTGAAATTTGAAATCTTGGCGAATCGTCACCGTTCTAACACATTATCCAATTTTTTCGTTACATATTTTTACATATATAGTACTATATTATCTATTTTACATATTTTGCTATTTTCACGAAATATTTTGATGCTATCAATTTCTTACAAATTATTTTATGAAAAGAATAAAAAAAACAGCATTTTTTTCTCCATTATTACTGCAAGCAGTCTATCCCAAGTACGCTATGTGAAGACAAGGTCGTATGTTCTCATAGTTATCTCAGTGGGGAAAGTGCGCATCAGCGACTGAGATCATTTTCCTTTGTATTATTTTGTATTGTTTTTAAAATCTGTTTAGGAATATTTTTATAAATGTAATTTCGTGTTTCATAAATGTGATTTATAATTAGATATTGTGTTTTATAATTAGATATTGTGTATTATAACCCGCTTATATATTTATTGTATATTCTTACTGTTTTCATAACATATTTATGTACATATTTTGACGTTTCATATTACATATTTTTCTGGTTTCTAGTCGTCAGTCGATATCCCTAGCCACCTGAGCCGGTAATTCGTGCTTGAATTTCCTGAGATATTAGAAACATGTTGCATTCCAAGCGAATGCCCACCTCTTCTATGCACGGGGGTGATAACATACGCTGGCAAACACT
Organism: Teleogryllus occipitalis; assembly: GCA_011170035.1. Lineage (NCBI taxonomy): Eukaryota > Metazoa > Arthropoda > Insecta > Orthoptera > Gryllidae > Teleogryllus > Teleogryllus occipitalis. The sequence continues at coordinate 60,191 of BLKR01005256.1, forward strand.
ACTTATCCGCTTCTGTGTCATCGCACGGGCACTTTAAGAACCCGTCAACATCCGCCTAAAACCAGTTTTACTCGGTACAATTCCCAGCCAATTTCCTTTTGAAAAAAAAAATGGCCGACCATATTTTGTATGGAAATATAAAATGTTTCATTTTATATGGAAATATTAAGTCTCAATTATTTTTCGTCGTAAATCTGAATAATTTGTCCAGCGTCCATGGCGGCATACTACTTCGTGTTCCTTTGTCAGTTGCTAGTTAAATTAGTGTTCAATTTCTAGGTTATGGATGATAGTATTCTGTTACAAAAACCACTGCCGATTCATTGAAATAAAAAATCTCAAATCACACAACGTCAATATTACGAAACTTCACAAATATTAATTTTGAACATAACGCAACACCAAACGCGTCAAATACTACGCGCCTTGTGATTTTCAACTTCGTAACATTAACATCAGTATCTGCAAAACGCCATTATTTCTATTTTCAATTTTTGTGTAAAAACTATACTCTGGAAGTAATGCATATAATTTTTGAGTTGATTTTTGGAAGAAAAAATGTATGAAAATTGCATCAAGTACAGCCGACTTGATGGGCAGTTGTGAGCCGAGTGAATTTTAATTTTCTGTTTCTTCGAAAAAATATCCAAAGATTCTTTTTTACTAATCATTTTCGATGATATTCTGTCTACTCGCTAGGTCTCCAGAAAAAAATCGAGGGCCCGAACACAGGTTGCATGTTAGAATGCCTGAAAATTGGCTACCGTTCCGCTTATACGGTCATTGCACCCCTCGCGAGTTCAAGGAAGTGCAGCAGAGAGTGTGCCATAAAGCCAGAAATATTTCGCGACCTGTATGGCCTCCGGCACGTATATTACCTTGCCACTAGCACGAAACTGAAGTATAAAATGAGCGCCTCCCTCACGGTTCAGAAACAAAAACATCAACATTTACTCCATGGATGAACAGGAAATGAACTGAAATCCAATTTTGAAGGCAGCTTAGTTGTTCAGTTATTATTTGAAATACTCTCTACAAAAATAGTGCAAAAAGTAGGAAATGGAACTTTCGTAAATCCAAGTTTACTGAGTAAATTTTTAAAAACATCTGTCGCACGGATAGGGAATCGAAACAAGCCAACTGGTTTATCTCACTAGCTGTCAGTGAGCTATTCATTTTTCCCTTATGAAATATTACGTTCATCAATTTTAGGTATTGCAAATTAATGTTATTCTTAGTGATATATTTTCAAAATCTAAGATTTATGAGAATCAGAACATTGAGTGGTATTTAGTGCAAATACTACTTCGCCAATAAAAAACACTGTACGCCCGTTACAATACACCTTTAATACATTATTATGGTGGATGTTCCCGAAAAATAAAAATAATTCGCGAGGCCCAGTAATGTAATCGTCATCGTAATATGAAAATTGATTAATATTTGTCGATGAATATTAGGGATTCTCCATTGATAAACTTACAATTAGCGAAGCAGTTAGGTATCAAATATTGTGTAAATATACAGGCGAAGCGTTGGGGGTCTATGCAAACAAATGCAACACAGGTGTTTACCCAATTGGCATTGCGATAGCGGAAGTCGGGCGGGTTCCCAAATAAGGATTTACAAACATAAATTTATAAGAATGAAATTCAATATATATTTCTTTCCTGGAAATAAAATTTTATGTACGTTCACTATGAGTGGAACGAACAATATGCGTCTCATGATCGTCTACGTGACGAAGGGATCTCAGCTTGCAATCTCTTTGGTGGTGAGTGTGCAACCAAGCAAGTGCGTAATCTATATAATATTTATATCAGATCCAAAACACAGACCTCAAGTAGTTACGGAACTACGGAAAATATGGCAAAAAGTACTTTCTATATTATAAGAAAGAGTAAAACAAATCACAAACCCGGAGTTTAAAAATGTTATATTGAGTTATAACACTATGTAATTCAACGAAATGGATCCTACTATCCGCAATTGCTTTTTAGTAACTTTGAACAGCATCTTACATGCAAAAAATCATACCTCACTCAAGGTAATTTTTCAAACCTTTTAGTTAAAAATGGTCCCTAGTGTCCGCCATATTGGATTTTAGCTACTTTATATAGCCTAAGACATGAACTTGATTGATGGTTAGTGATGCCGGGCGCGTCAAATGCTAAGGTCATTAGTCTCGTAAGTGTACCCATGTTTTTTGCCCGGGAGGTAGCAGTGATCTCCGGCTAGAGGGCGAGATCCGGTGCCAAATTATGGTCGGCTAGCGGGGTTTTTCCCATGCAGATATCTCCCTCCTGTGGTGCACCGCTCCAGCCGGGACAAGCTCTAAGCTCTGACCGGTCTCCCAGCATGTGGTAGTAGTGGTAGTGTAGTGCATGTGAGTAAGTGAGAATAGGACAAGGAAAGGGAAAGCATGATCGCGCGCGGTTCGTGGCTCGTTTGTTACGGTACTACTCCGGCATTCACCTGATGTTGATCGGAAAAAACACGGAAAACTACCGATCAGAGCAGCCGCCCGCTAGAAGTCTCCTCCAGACAGCGACAGAACTCGACCTAGTTGGTGTCGAAAATCCTGTCATCGTTGAAACTCGAACCTAGGACTTTCCGATCAGAGGCACTGCAGTGACATCAGCTTATGCCTTTAATTACCTCTCACATTTACGCTGTCAAGACGAATATAATCATACATCATATAATATTTGTCGAATCACTCAAACGACAAAAGACACCCAGACAAAAAAACCCAGGTGCCATCATGGAAACAAACCCTCCTTTTCGCGTTGCGCAGTCGGATTAGCTTACTGGTCTCTGATTCCTGAGTGCCCCCCACCCGAGAACCCCGGTTCGATCCCGGCCGAGGGGCATGAATTTTCGAAGAGCGGAAAATTCTTAGTAGCCATGCCTCCGACAAAATCCCGCGTAACGAGAGCTCCCTTTCTCCCAACCAGGTAGCCGGGATACAGTTAACTGAGACCGACATCTGGCGGAGAAAGTGAGTCAAAACCCAGGCGCACCAGGGGACCGCCCGCGTAGTGCGCCTGCTCGATAAGCTCCTCACCCCCCGTCCGAGGTAGGGTTCCAAGGGAATCACGTACGCCAAATTAAAAATAAATAAAAATAAATAAAAATAAATAAAAATAAATAAAAACAAATAAAAACAAATAAAAAATAAAAACAAATAAAAAATAAAAACAAATAAAAACAAATAAAAACAAATAAAAACAAATAAAAACAAATAAAAACAAATAAAAACAAATAAAAACAAATAAAAACAAATAAAAACAAATAAAAACAAATAAAAACAAATAAAAACAAATAAAAATAAATAAAAATAAATAAAAATAAATAAAAATAAATAAAAATAAATAAAAATAAATAAAAATAAATAAAAATAAAAATATAGGCGCCTCACCTGTGCAGTTGCCATTGATGCAGTCCGGGCGGCATAGCGGCGCGCAGAGCTTGCCCTGGGCGTCTGGCCAGTAGCCGTCGTGGCAGGCGCATGTGAGCGTGCCGGTGCACACGCCGTTGAGGCACGTGCCAGGGCACGTGGGCACGCAGTTGCCGCCTAGGTCGAGCGTGCGGTTGGCCGGGCAGCGACACGTATCCGGTGCCACGCATTCCCCGCCGTTACGGCAACCCGAAGAGCACACGGCCTCGCAGCGGAAGCCCAGAGCGGGCGCCCAGCCGCGGCAGCACACGGGCACCGACAGGCGCACCGCCTGCACAGCACACGCGGCGATTGGACTTAAGCTCAGAGGGAAGTGACGGCAAGGGATAGTGTGGCGTCATGGATAAAAGCACACAGACCTTTAAAAGTATGTACAAGTTTTATTTACAAAGAATGACAATAGTTACATTAACACTCCGTAAATACACACTTTCCGGTATTTTCCAACTCTCTGTCTGTGGATACATCACATATTCTAGTGAGGCCGCGCCTCGAGTGCACGCTTTTCCCGCGCCACTCCAGTGACTTTTGTCACCCGTGCAACGCACGAACACGCTCCAGCCTGAACGAAAATTTTTCCCAAAGCGCAAGGTTTCCAAACTGGCGTGAGCGAGTCGGCTCCTTTTTATACCTGTCGTCTTGCCGTCATGTGACCGCCGTTGAGCGTGGGAGGGAGGTTTACATACTACCACGTGACAGTCCAAGCAACACCGGCGTCCACCTGGTCTAAAAATATCCGTACACCAACTCCTTGGCGCCAGGCTATTCAGCTCTCAGGTATGCGAGCTTTCCGCGTCCTTCTACGGAGGGCCGCCAACGTGACGCTACACTAGACTGCCGGCAGACCGACAAACTGCAAGCGCTCGGTTGCTGACCAGATCGACGAACTGCAAGTGCTAGTTGTGGCGGGAGGAGCAACTGCATGTAGGCAGTGCCGTGTTAACGCGCGGGCCCGAAGGGCCAGGGCCGAGGGTCCCCGATAGTTAAACAAATTATTTAATACTAAATTTTTCAAAAAATAAAGTTAAAAAACCGTACAAAAAAGTGATGTACGGTTAAATGCATGCATGCAAAAAACTGCTGTAACGGAGTGGTGTCGCGTATAATTAGATAATATTTATAATATGGAATGTTGCTGATTGATGCGAGAATGCTATTCAGTAATGAGAAGTTTAATTTTTTCACAAAAATGTCTTTAAATATTTTAATAGTTTGATTAAATTTGAGTATTTATTTATTTTGAATAATTAAAATTCATCTTGCGCGTGAAGTTTTGAACATTGAATAATGATACATTGAAACACTAACAAATACTTTCAAAATTTTAAGAAATTACAAAATACAATGTAAATTAATGGGATTTTCTTCATATTTCACCATCAAAATTTGGGAGGGGGGCATCGGTGAAAGTAAAAATAGGGGGTCCCCAAATTAACCTAGGCCCGAGAAGCGACAATGTTGCTAAAACGGCCCTGCATGTAGGTACCGTGGACAAGCGAGAATTTACCGCCCGTGCAGTAGCTAAGTGACGCCAAGAGCTAACTAACACTTTCCGAAAGTCGCGTTTCCCTCCTCTGCACTCGAGCTGCAATTGTTCACGCCTCGCCACCTCATCGCATCGACGAGCACCTTCCCCGCGGTCGTCGTGGATTAGGAGTGAAACTTGATTCGAAGCCTTGATTCGAAAATTCAAATCCTCGTGAACGCAATAAAAGATTAAATCAGTTTAAAATTAATACCACGAATTCAATTTTTGAGCTCTGAATTATGGAGAAAAGAAAAAGTAGGTAAAAAGCAAGAAGAATTTAATAATATTGATTAAAAACCTAGAAAAAACTCTTAAGATCCTGGAATGAAGTGAATTATTATTATTATTATTATTATTATTATTATTATTATTATTATTATTATTATTATTATTATTGATTATTATTATTGATTATTATTATTGATTATTATTATCATTATCATTATAGTTTTATTATATTATATTATTACGGTGTTTCTTCCTGCTGCCCCTGCTTTAATTATGTTGATAGATGGATAGTTTGATGTAGGTCCGGACCAAACAGGATCAATCCATAACTAGAATATCAGGAAATTGTTTATAACTTTATTTACATCGCGAAGTTTCGCACATTTAGCATTTCACCTGTTCGACCGTATTGTCAATGCTGTTGTCAACAGTGTTTTATTATCTACAGTGCTCTTGGAAAAGAACACACTATGTTTGTGAAACGTCGAGATGTAAATAAATTTATAAACAACAATTTCCTAATATACTACTTACAGATTGATTCTGTTTTGTCCGGATCTGTAACAAACATCCCATCTATCAACATCATTAAACCAGGATCAGCAGGAAGAAACAACACCAACTGATTATATTATTATTACTATTCACTCTACGTTCTTTTCTTTCAAGGCTCTGTATATCACCAACTGAAGAGAGATTTTCCTCACAAGGGAAGTGAGAGAGTAGAAAAATTAATTGCTAGCCAGGGCGATCTTTACAAGGCCATTGTCTGGTATGAAGTTGTATGAAAATATTATTTCGTCAATTAATTTGTAGAATACGTAGTAATTTGAAATGATTAAAAATCGTTCTACTGTGCATATGAGTGACATTTCTAATTGTTCAGATTAATAAACGTTCAAGTTAGTTCTGACTCTTTAACTTTGCACTTCTTCGCATTCATAATGTGATTAATTTAATTGTAGGGAAGAATTTACAATGGAAATTAAAAATTCATTGGAATATACTCAGCAGACTACAAGAGATTAATTTATTGAATTTCAAGATCTTGTATTGAAAAGAAGCTTACATAATTTTGATTCAATGAAAAGAAAATGTGTCAACCAAACCAACTAAATAATTCATTTTTTCTCAATTCTCGTAGCTATTCTGTCACCATAACTTTTCGTGCAGATACAAATTATTACTTTTCTGATAAATAATATAAAAATCTACTCTCATATTAACGAAAGTAAAAATTGAAATAAACCCTTAAGAAAAAATAACTATGACTTTTTAAAAACATTCTGTATGTAAAATGAAACGAAGTCTAAACTGACTCACCGATGCATTTGCTCCAGATGGCATCGTTATATTAGGATGGAATGCTCCCACAGAACCAGGCCTGAAACAGAATTAATTTGATTTGTTAAGGTGAAAATTAGGATCTACGTATATTACGTAGAGCCTTACGCGAGAAAAGTTCTAAAGAGGCCACTATTAAAATATTAACAATTTTGAAACACACCCTATGTATGGCGAGTACGTATCAAGAACTTCAGGGTAATTTCTAGAAATTGGAACTTTTAAATAGGATTGAAATATTGTTTTGTTTCTAGACTAAACATAAACATTGCTTGCATTACACAGGAAACCTTTATAGTTATTCTAACCTCAGTAACTCCTGAAAATGCATGTCACCGATCTTGTTTTAAGCGAATATCCATGTAATAATTTTTACTTGTAACGATTCTTTTAGTGTATCTAAAATTGAGTTATTTTTTCGTATTATTCTTCATAGTATTATATAAGTAAGTAAAGGAATTTACTAGAATACAAAGACTATCGTCACTTGCAACCGAACAAGAGTTCACTGGCAAACAAAAATATGAATATTTTATTATGAATATTATTATTAAATACAAAATGTATGTGAGATTCACCTAAATATTATGTGAATCTCACATACTATTTCTTATGTGAATCTCACATTCTATTAACGCTAAAAATTGTATGTTTAACGTTAGTGGAGCACTCACGCGCGATACTCGGTGCCGCAGACGCCCGGCTCGTTGAGGAAGGCGGAGCCATTGGAGGTGCGCGCCAGGCGCTCCCGCTCCGCCAGCAGCGTCGACAGCGTCATGTTGGGCGGCGCCGGCCGCTGCGGCTGCCCGCTACCACCGCCCTGCGCACACACACACATCTCGTACACATCTCGTACACATCTCGTACACATCTCGTACACATCTCGTACACATACACAGCTCGTACACAGCTCGTACACAGCTCGTACACAGCTCGTACACAGCTCGTACACAGCTCGTACACAGCTCGTACACAGCTCGTACACAGCTCGTACACAGCTCGTACACAGCTCGTACACAGCTCGTACACAGCTCGTACACAGCCCGTACACAGCTCGTACACAGCTCGTACACAGCTCGTACACAGCTCGTACACAGCTCGTACACAGTATACAACATGAAAATTTGTATTATCTAATGTTTTCAATAAAAGTAATTTTTGCCGCAAATTTTATTCCATTCCACTTCTTATCCAATTTCTAGTTGAGGGAGGCGTGAAGGCACTCGCCGTGCCTTCGCCCGCTCTCATCTGGCTACACCCTTTGTCACTAATCACTAATACTAATTCAGTATATTTCAATATGATGAACAAATTTGCACATGCCCCCATAAATTAATAATTTTGACCGTTCCTTTTGAGATTAAGGAAGGTGGATGTATCATAATAGACATGGAAGCTAGTATTATTGACTAACACAAGTATAAAATTTAATGGTATTGCTTATTTCCTGGAATTCAAGCCTTATAATAGGTGAGAAAAAGAAATAAATTAGTGAGAAATTGAAAATTATGGTTTTTTCTCATTAATCGAAAGGAAATATGTCAGTATATTAACTATTAATGGACCCACGTACGTTCCGGACATGAGACAGTTTTCTCTCTTGTGTTTGTTACAACCGTGTACCGAAGCTGATGTGAAAATCCGAGATTGCGAGTAGTGTTCGTTAATGCCAGCGGCTGACCGAGTGTACTTTTTCACTTTCCCACCCTAATGCGCTTTTCGTCTGTACCTTGGGGAGGGCACTGCCTTTTACATGCCCAGTCGAGGTTCCACAACATTGTACCCTGGTCACGCTACTGCGCACTTACTGGTAAGCGGATCTGAATAAGATTAGGAACCGACGAATTTTGTTTGCGGCAGTTTTACCTGCCTGTTTGTGTCTACAGACACCATTGTTGATCCGACGGAATGGAATTAATGCACAGAATAATCAGAGAGAAATCTTAATTATTAAAAAGTCTTGCTTACCAGAGTGATTTGAAACCTTTTGGAGACAAATGTTTGTTTAATGTGGAAAATATTTATATTATCGAAATAAAATTATGAAACCCCTTTTGTGTTTATATTTATGTATTATTTCTAAAAAAATAAACTAGGTTTTAGGTATATTAATCATTTATTTTATAATATAAATCAAATTACTTAGTTGTAGCTTAATAATTGACAATTAGACAATCACAGACAATTAATCATTGTCCCTTTCTTCAATAACTAGGATCACGCATTTGTTTATAAACAGTCTATTCAAAATTTCTGTTTTTTTCAACATTTCTATTTAAAAATACCTTTTTAACAATTTTCGCCAAGTAACTAGCGTGTGCCAAATGTGTGTTTAAATTATCGCAGCTATGTGGGAGCAGCATCCGAGGGTGCTTTCGTTCGCACGTTGACAATATCGTTTCACTCCCGATATCCCCGTGGTGGAAAGAGATGGGTGGTCTCCTCCGGTACACCGATTTTTGCTCGTTCTGCACAATTTCCGTTACGAACCATGTGACCACTTCGTTTGAAAAGCAAGACATACGTCGGCCTCCATGTTTAATGGAGTGCAAGAAGTATTGAGAAACATTTTTTTATTTGGCATAAATGGACAATTTTCAACGGTGACCGACCAAAAATAACACGATGAAAGGGTAATTGCAATAAAATATGTAATATTTAAGAAAGTGCTTATCTGTTCCTGTTTCAATAACTTGTAACTGTGATAATTTTGGTATTTAAAATTCACGCTAATATTATGAGGCACACTGGGGTCGGAAGCTTATTGGCTGACGTCGGATGCGCAAGAGGTCATCCATCTCTTTCCTCCATGCTTTCCACCAAGGATATTCCGATTGACTTTGATACATAATCGATGTAACACCTGTATGATTTCGAGTTCTTATGTTCAAATTAGACAGACCGTTTTTTCAATCATATTTAGACTTTCAATTGTTTAAACTAAAAAAATGGTTTTAATTATTTTTCTCTACCGTCCACATAAATTTGAATAATAAAAATTTGAAAAATATATATGTTATAGAATGTAATAAGATCCATTTTAGAGGAAAAAAAATGAGACAGTACTCCAACGTTATCACGTCGAAAATGAATTTCAAAAAAAAAATTATTTTTTTCTTTATGAATTTGGCGTCAAAAGTCTTTGTCAAAAATACTTTCAAATTCAACTATGTTTCTCCGTCTGCAATTTTTTTTCAGTCCGATGCGCATAATAGATGCTGAGAAAAAAAACACATGCAAAACACGTTGTATCTTCTCGTTGTATCTCCGCAACAGATTGCCCTCGGAGGCTGATTTTTTGGGAAGCTTCGTCATTTTGTATTCTCTTTCGTGTGAGCATCGCGATTATCGATTTGGACCGGGGGCACTTTTCGCCGCCTTATTCGGCTATACCCTTTGATGTCCTAATAATTTTGTCCTGAAAAGGAAGCTTGAACTTACGAAGTGTTGTGATTCCATTCAATTTGTGTTTTTCGTAATGTCGTTTCTTAATAATAACCGAGGTAAGTGCACTTTCAGCGTTTTTTTCAAGTGTAGAGGTGGCGCGGTAGCCAGACGACCTAGTTCAACCGAATTGACGAACACCACGAACAGTGTCCACCTTGAACTTCCTCTGTTCACGACAGGGCATTTCCCCACCAAGGTTTGACATCCCGGAAAAGGAAAGAAAGAGAAAGTTAGAAGGGTATTTGTATCACTGCTATTCCAGAGCTTAAGGTTTCTTTAGTTTCCTTTTGTTCTCACTCCAAGAGGAATATACGAAAAAATGAGTATTTCTTCTTTAGGGATTGAATTCAATTCAACTTCAAATTAAATGTTGTAATATATGTTATAAAAGTTTAATAAATAATTAAACAAGTGTTCTGAAAACAATGGTATAATTAATTGGGTTAAACTCTAAATTTACCGAGAGTTTCTCTGTACCTCCTAATACTGCTGTATTAAGAAGACTTCAACATAACTCAACAGTGCGTCACTGGTATTATGTGCAACAAAGACACTGAGTAAAGTGCTCTGATAAAGCTATTATAAAGTAGAGCACAATAGTGTGGTCAAAAATGTTTGCAACTATGAGAGGATCCTTGTAAATGATTTATTAATACTATTATGAATTATGAATAAAATAAAATATTAATGTTGAATTAGGCTGATGGAGGTCAGTGGGTAATGACTCAAAACCATGAGATTTGTTAGTTTCATTAACCCCTTGTTCTAGAATTTTTCGTCTAATATTCTACAAAATTGAAAATGTTAATTTTCAAAAATTTGATTGTCTCCTGTAATGAAAATCTGCAAATATTAATTAAGTTTTTTAATGACTTAGAAAGTGTACCAGTACGTAACAAAACTTCTGAAGGACTTTCTCTGTTACTAACACGAGCTATCTCATGCAATCTTAGTGAGTTGTAATGAAAGCGAGAGTATTTTAACGGAATGTGGATTCAATGTTCATAATCTCTTACTGTGGCAGAAAGAGAGAAATTTATGAAATAACTAGTGCCCTACAACAGCAAATATGCTGCTGAACAAAACCATACAATATGCATTTTCAAAAAGGAGCACGCTCAAGACTCAAGAGCAACAAATTAAAATAATTTCGTATAAAGCTGCTATAATTTAAATATACAGTCGACTCTGGTTATAGTGAATTCGGATATAGTGAATCCTCGGTTATAGTGAACCTGAACCTCGGCTATGGTGGACGAGGGAAATATGGCTTGGAAATTAATTCCGTCTTAGAAGATAAAATATTGCCTCAATGTCACAAATTCCAACACTAGGCAGCTTAAAAGTATGGAGAGAAAATTAAATTGCTGAATAAAGTATGGAGAGAGCACGAATTCTAGAGAAGGGTCTAGATAAATGAACTAATATAAAAGTACGAAGCAAAAATTGAAAATAATTTATTTATTAAGGACAAATGAGGATATTGAAATTTCCAGTTCGTGCTGTTAATGTGTGCTGCTATATCCCTATAATAATAAAATCAATTGTCATGGAGAAATTCTGTTTAATTTTGACACCGGAAATAATGAACCTCGGATATAGAGAACCAAAAATTTTGTTCCCCAGAAGTTCACTATAACCGGAGTCGACTGTATTAACAAATACTGTCTTCACGAATACTCCAATACCATAGTATAGTATTTACGGGTACACAGTACAACAATTATTTATCAAGAATGTAACAAAAGTTGCTGTTCCATAATGCAACACGTGAAAGTCAAATATCTAATGGCGAGTGGCCTTCCTTGGAGCCGTGCTCTTGCATGACGTAATCTGCGTCGAAAGCCGTGTGTAAGACGTCCCAAGTCGTGCCAATGCGTCACGCATTGGGTATGAGAATTCATTCTGAACGGTAAATGTAACTTCATTATTAGTGCACATCTTGTAGACTTCAGTGGGAAATTTAGTTATTCAAATGATCGTTCTGCATGTTGTCGCGGCAGGAAGTATATTCCTTCACGAAGGACATGATGAAGGATAAGAACCCAAATCTATAGCGGATTTGCATTCGAAAATAAATTCTATTTCTTCTTAACAAATATTTTGTTAACCATTCTCGCCAAAAAAGATCAATTTCTTTTTGTATTCAGAATTCAACTTGTATATAGATTAGGGTACGGATCTCAGAATTAAGAAAATGTGCACAGAATACATTTTTCCCACAGCATGTAACACACAGTTCTTAACTGTTTTGACGTAAAATAAAATAAACAGTCTGAGAATGTGGAAATAACTTTTAAATAGGCGCAAAGTGCAAAGGGCACGAATTGTACGTCTCCTCAATACGTTGCATGCAGTTTTTGCTTTTATGACAAAATAAATCAAATTAAATATTTGCATTTTTAGACAAAAAAGAAAAATTCTGTTTTTTGTCCCCCCCCCCGAGTTCCTGGATATGAAACAAAACCATGGTCATCTCTCCTTCTCTCCATCTCTCACATGGCCAGAGGCTGCATGATTTTCTTATTTCTGTGTACATATGAAATTAGTAATACAGATATACAATTTTTGAATTTAACACCTCTTGAAATCACAGCAGGCAAAATTATTACAATATTAAATAAGAAAAAATAACATCTTCATTTTGGCAAAATATTAACTTGTTGTATATTGATTCTACAAATATTTTAATCTGTAGTATGTTTTAACAGGCTTTTAAAATAAAGAAATTTATAAAATAAATTTCTGTAACCGCTGATTTCGTCTTGAAGCCTGCGGTATCTGTCCGAGAATAAAATACGACAGGTCATCTAGGTTTCATATCACAAAGCAAAGCAAACGGCCGATTAACTATGACTATAAGTTTGATCGCAAATCAAACCGCTCTGATAAGACAGCGACTATTGACATAATCAATGCATACCCTATCACAATTTGAAGGCAAGTAGACAAATGTAATCGACATCGAATATTTCTTTCCTTCTAAGAAAAGAACACAACTTTGTTGTGATTCAACCATTGAGCACTCAAATTTAAAGAGTTCTAGGTGCAAAGCTACATTAAAAGATCGTTGAACAGCTTCATTAGTACGGTGATAATAAAAAGGTACCAAATGGTAATGTTCAAAGAAATGTATGGCGTGATCGACACTGTCGTGTTCATCCGTAGTTTACATTCAATCGATTCGTTTCGCCTTTTGAGTTCAGGTTGTATTTAAATCAGCCTGAACTGGATATATGAACGATATTAGAGAGGAAACATTTAATACCAATTTTTGTTATGAATGGCACCTCTTGACAATTTTCATAACTCCAACTAGAAGTTACCGCTACTTGAGGAAACGTTTTGATTATTAATGTGTATTCAAAGTACAAAGTCATCGAAGTAATTTTTGCCGATTTACAATACGACCAGGAAAGTTAAATTTTATATAGATATTGAAAGGAACTGAAGAACGTTTATAATAGCGGAACCACCATTCCTATTTAAAGGGTCAAACATGAACTCTTCAGGTCCTTTTATTTGTAGTGAACGACAGTAAGCATTATACAGTATAATTCTCTTACTTAATATTTGCGCAAATTTGTAATTTTACTCATCTAACTTGAAACTTGCCGAAGCGACACAATTTACATTGTAATCATCTAAATGGACTGGAACTCATTGTTCACACTTATTGGAACTCTTGTTCAAATTGAATAAATTACTTTCCGCTTAATAAACATTTTCATGAATTCTGTATGGATAGACTGCATTACAATCAGCTTTTTATTCAATTATTTAAAAAAAAACTCTATCAAATTCTATATTTTTTGTCAAATCTGTAGAAATAATAAGGTCTTTGAGATTATTTCAAATCTAAATACATGACACGTTAAGTTCTTGTAAGGTATGCTAAATATCTACAAATGAATGAACTTATTTACTAACAATGAAACAAACTTACCCAGAACTTATGATATTCTATGATTTATTTATTTAGAAATCAATATTATCACAAAAGAACCTCCACGTAAAAGTACATCAAAATGTTTAATTCACAAATCGTTGGATATCAAAATTATTAACGTTAAAGAACGTGGAACTGAAATAGATAATTACTACTATTTTATCACTCAATAATGAAAATTAATGATTAAATATTCAGATTTACTCTATAAAAAAACTCAATTTTAATGTACTGAAAAAAGAAACTGCACATGTGAAAGAACTAAACAAAACGACCCGCAGCAAAGTACAAGACGACATTTAGATATTTGGGACTGGTTGTATAGACATTTTCTAATGAAGATAGTTACAAATAAGAAAATAAAATTTCTATAAATTAAACTCGTTTTATCCTACTCGAATTGGTAGCCAATTATTGTTTACTTTCTACTGTTTTGCGAGTTGTATAACGTCCGTACACGCGAATGACTCCTTCGAAGTATTCTCAGGGTCACGGCAATTAACATCTGTTGTTTATGTCAGATACCTTCCAAATAATTTTTTTTTAATATTATTATTATGCGACTCACTGAACTTTGATGTTCATTTTCATACACATTTCCATTTACTCATAATTAGTAAATGTTTTTAATCTTTGAAAGAAAGTCTTATTTTAACAATTCACCACCGATTAAACTGAATTTTAGAATAACTGAGGCAGAGTAACACGATCCTGTTGAAATAATTGTATCCATTTACTTTAATATGTATGTGGATTGTATATTGGGTAGGTGAAACAGATGATACAATTAATGTAAACAAATCGCACTCTTAGAAGAAAAATCTATTAAAACGTGTGTTTATCCTTGTCTTTTCAAATGGATGAATGTTAATTCGAAACAAAAGTGTAATGAAAAGGTGACATTATCTAACAAACTACACTAATACCCAACATTACAGTGCCCAAACAAATACTCAAGTTTCACATTTTCGCCATAGGATTGACAAAGCCGCGTTAGAAGAACTACATATAGAGAATATCTTGAGTAACTGCTAAGGATATGGTTTAGTTCTTTGATCATCGAAATGAAAATTCAAGTGTTGGAACAAATTTATTGGTTCAAACGTTAAGAGGGCGAGAAGACACTCGGCAAATTCATTATGAAAAATATAACAGTGCTTCCTTTGACAGTCAGACAAAATAGATTGCAAGATTCAATAGACATATTAAGGTTAATGCCCTTACACAATCATGTGTTCGTGGCTTCTTCTTTTCGACTTTCCATCCGGAAGTCACCTCAGACGATTTTGTCTCTGGTATTCAATAATTATGGAAATCAAGAAAAATGCTGCATTTGATATTACTATTACTGTTTGGTAGTTTTAAGGTTATTTTTAATTCTCGTGATTTCAAAGAAGTCGTGAACGAACTACGTAATAGCTTAGAGATAGGGGATAATATATGTGGAGAGACTACAATGTTAATCACAAAATTGAAATACTCGGAGTGGCTCTAACAACTTTACACGTCACACGTAGTGTAAACGAGATAACTTTCTATTTTGTTACAAAAATGCTATCAATTCTAAGTCTATCTAATTTTGTTTGGGGATGTAATCCTACCATACAATCTCCTCTGGCTCACGTTTCTGTCAAGTAATTTTTATGAAAGAACGCAAACAAGACAGCTAATAGTCCCGAGCTCACTGTAATGTTTCAGTAATGTTAGATGATTATATTTTAAATATTCACTTGGTTTTTAAACAGGCAAAAATCTATTTTTCCGAAGATAAGTTATTTGCTAATGATTACAAAAAATACAATTTACGTGAACAACTCAGCGTCTCATAATTCGCAAAACTCTAATTGTTAGACAAAGTATTGTTAATGACGTAAGCGCCACCCACCTTGAAGAGGTTCTTGAGCTTGTCGAAGACGCCCGCCTGCGCGGGCCCCGCCCCCGCTGCCATCAGCGCCAGCACGATGAGAAGCCGCGTCCGTTCCATGGTTGCGCGCTGCACTGCGCGCTCCTCGGCGCCGCTCTCCGCTGCGGGCCGCCCGGCCCCGCCCCCTCCCTCTCCCACTCCCCTCTCTTCACACCCCTCGCGCTCGTTATCGCGTTTAGCGTCGCTTCGCCTCCGCCGCCGCTTTCGCGACTCGCCGGCCCGTCCCTCCGTCCCGGTCCGCCGCCCGGCTCGGCTGCGGCTCGTCTCTTGTCGTCCTGGCCCACCTCGCCCCGGTGCATTCCATTCCACCCCGCCCCCCTCTCTCCGAACTGCTCCACCTCATTACGACTCGTCTACCTCCTTCCTGTCTCGCTTCGACGTACCGTTCCTCTCGTCCCGTCTCGCCCGTTTCGTCCCGTCTCGTCCCGTCTCGTCCCGTCTCGTCCCGTCTCGTCCCGTCTCGTCCCGTCTCGTCCCGTCTCGTCCCGTCTCGTCTCGTCCCGTCCCGTTACGAGTCTCGTCCCGTCTCGTCCACTCCCCGTCTCTCCTGTCGCGTCTCTGTCCTTTCTCCTCTCGTCTCGTCTCGTCCCGTCAACCGTCTCGTCCCGTCTCTCGTCCCGTCTCGTCCCGTCTCGTCCCGTCTCGTCCCGTCTCGTCCGTCTCGTCCTCGTCCCGTCTCGTGTCTCCGTCTGTCCGTCTCGTCCCGTCTCGTCCCGTCCGTCGTCGTCCCGTCTCGTCCCGTCTCGTCCCGTCTCGTCCCGTCTCGTCCCGTCTCGTCCCGTCCCGTCCCGTCTCGTCCCGTCTCGTCCCGTCTCGTCCCGTCTCGTCCCGTCTCGTCCCGTCTCGTCCCGTCTCGTCCCGTCTCGTCTCGTCCCGCCTCGTCCCGTCTCGTCCCGTCGCGTCCCGTCTCGTCTCTTCCTGTCTCGTTCCGTCTCGTCCCGCCACGACCCGTCTCGGCCTGTCTCGGCTTGTTCCGACTCGTCCCGTCTCGTCCCGTTTCGCCCCGTTCAGACCTGTCCCAATACGTCCCGTTCTGTCCTCACGTTCTGTCCATCACGTCGCGTCTCGTCCCGTCTCGTTCCGGCTCGTCCCTTCCCGTCCCTACCCGCCCATGTCGTCTCGTCCCGTCCCGTCTAGACCAGTCCCGTCCCGTCCCGTCTTGTGTTCCGATCCGTTCGAATCAGTTTGACGTTTCCGCCGCACTGTCTCCTTCCGTTCCCTTTCGTTTCTAATTGTTTCGGTCACCGCTGTTTTATATGTTCCGTTTCCCCCAAACGACATCCGTCGATCTGTATCGTAGCATCCTACCCCGATCGATTGCTGCGAATGTACCCTCCCGTCCATTCTCAATTTGTATCGCTCCTGGAATGTTTCTCACGATCCCCACCTCTTCCTACCCGACATTTTTTTCGTCTTGTTTTGTCACATTTCACTACGTGATTCTAATTGATTATGCCTCATTGTTTTCCACCCTCTTGTTTAAATCAACACGCTTTCCCGACGTTTACGTCAACTGTCCCTGCCTTTCCTCATTCTCGTTTTTCTATGTATCTCGTCTCTTTTCACTTCGTTGTGTCTCCCCAAACCATTTTCAGTACTCATTCATTACTTCCTGGACCGGTTCTTCCCACACCCACGTGGTTCAGCTCTTCGTCATAGCATTGAAGAGAGATATTAATAGAGGAAATATAGCGTAGAGGAAATATACTACAGTATTTCCTTTAGGGTAGGCGCGTCAAACCGTGCCCGCACGAGCTACTTGCCCGCCTGGGGAGCCTAGCCCTCGTAAGGGCACGGGCAACTTCCCCTGACTCCCAACTCATTTCCCTTTAAAATGCAGAAAGGGGATTACATTCCCAAGCAGAAGCGGCGCGAGGCGCCGCTTCAGAAGTGTGTGGTGACTTCGTACGAAAATATGTAACTGTCAAATTTTTTTCTATCACATAACCGAGAATTGTATTATGTTTATATTCTGAGTATTTGAAATCTGGCTGATGTGTTATTTCATTTTAAAGGATCATTTCTTTGTCTTAAAGAAAAAATGGGAATTAATATAGATATATTTGTGATAACTGTCAAGGAACTTCTCCCAAAGACAGTTAGGGGCCCGGTATCCAGTGACGTACAGCCACTCTAGAGGAATTTGTACAATCCTTACTTGCAAATTTGGCGCCAATTTCTCTGGAAGCAGTGCCCGCGGGCTCTAGCCCTTCAACGCGGTGGCGAGGGTGTGCGCGGTAGCATTTGAAGGCGGCTTTAAGTGAAAGGTGCGGTCAGCGGCACCGCGGGAGCAGGTAGCCAGCTGAGCGCATCCGGCGAGGCCTGCTGCGGGAGCATCTCAGCTCAGGCGGCGTTGCGTTTCTGAGTGCTCTACCCTGAGATTGCATCGCTTCACACCAATAATAATAATAATAATAATAATAATAATAATAATAATAATAATAATAATAATAATAATAATAATAATAATAATAATAATAATAATAATAATAATAATAATAATAATAATAATAATAATAATAATAATAATAATGGTAGTAATAATGATCAATAATAATATCAATAATAAAATTATGACGATAATTATAACGAATTAAAATAATGACGAATAATATAATGACGATAATTTATTACGACATACACACTTCTATCAACCAATATTTTCAGATAATAAAATAATGCATACCACGTATGTCGACAGTCGCAATAATTCAATGTGATACGTAGTACATCGAAGGCAAAGTATTGTAAATTAATTGTTTTCATTAAAACAAATAGAAAAACATTAATCGATATTAAACTATTTGTATGTAAAATCACTCAGAAACAGAAAATTCGCCGTAACATACAGCCAGCGTCTGTGCACGGCACCGACAAGCGACCAGCGTCTATAGACGGCACACCGCAAATCAGAGGAGAAACAAGTAAATGTCCCTTCCGTCCTGAGACGGCGTACCGCGAATGGAATAAAAATTCCATGCCGTCCAGGGATGGCATAGCGCGTTTAGAAGAGAATGAAAATTGCCGTCTGTAGACGGCATACCACGCTGAAGGGCTAGTAAGTTTGTTACCTTGACACGGCTGCTTTTTGGGTGTAGCCTACTCTGCCTCGTCCCGTCTCGACCACACTTCACTATGACATGCAAACATACTCTTCGTTCACTTTTCCTACTTGTCACTATGCATTCTATCATTTCTATTCTCTTGTTCTCTTCTCCATCGCCATTCGATGCCTTCTTTATTCTTGTAGTTTCTTGAACCGTTCCACATTCCATCTAGTATCCTCTCGTCTCTATGAATATTTCGTGTAGGGGTTCTGCCTAATACATAACGGTGTACTGCACAATCTCTCCACCCAGGTCTGTGTCTAGCCTGTTATAGGAGCAATCATAGAAGCTGTGGAGTCGAAAGTGAACTCACGCACAAAGATAATATTCACATGTTAGTCATGGTCAAATTGTAAGAAACCTTTTTTATAAGGCCAAATACGAAATGTAACTGCCTCAAAATATTTTCAGCTACACTATTCATTAAAACTAGTGAAATTATATTTAGTCAAATCTGCAATAACTATTAATTATTTAATTAATATCAGACGCAAGTTCAGTTCTATATCGTAAGTATAGGGCACAAGTTAGAAAAAGAAATGAAGTTTGTAGAGAAAAGTTTCTTGTATTGTTACTGTAAATAATTGTAATATTCAAATAACTGAATATATCATATCAACAATTAATGACAGTTTGTGGCTGCAAAATGTTTTCAAAATATCGTCTAACTTTGAAGCTAATGATATTTTAAATTTAAAAATTTGTTGTCGGTTCTTGTGACTTAATGGGGATCTGAAAGAGATGAATTCAACATTAACGTAACTCATTAAAAATTTCATGAATAAACAAACATCTATCAATTGTGGATGAAGATTGCTTAGGATATGATTATTTGAATTTTGCATTTCGAATTTTTAAGTTACCCGTTTTCTTTAATAATAAAATTTATAAAATAAAGATGAAGATGTATTCATATTGAATGAATACAAGAAAACTGCGGCTCACTCGTGGCACATAGCGAAGTCGCTAGCCTTTCACCACTGAGGTCCAGGTTCGATTACCGTCGAATCTCATGAGTCAATCTCTCGAATTTGTTCCCACAAAACGAGTTTGGCTGCTTCACAAGGGCTAGTCCAACCCCTGTAAAGTGTCCTAAACCCTATCCCTTTCCTAATTCCTTCATATTTCTGACCGTTGGGTAGTGACGCAGGAGCGCGTAGTAGGAGGCGCGTACGCGGATGTTCTATCTGGCGGTCCTCTTGACAGACGAGACGAGACTTACATACATATATACTCTCTGCTTACATACGAGAGATATTAATGGAGGATTACTCCGCGCTCAATGCTCGACGCGGGGCGAAGAGACGCGTTGCGTCTATTAAGGTCGCAACAAATTTAAAAAAAAAAAATTGACACAAGAAATCATATTGCAGCATTACTCGACCCAAGGGGAGGGAAGGCACGTCATTCCCAGATTCACCCATTGGACCTGCCCCTCCTTAAAGTCTAATTATCATTTTATCATGCTTATAGTTCCAAATACAAATGAAATTTTTGAAACAATTGTTTAACTACTTCTCTGATGTTTAGTGGATATCATCAGGAGATTTTAAATCGAGCAAACACTTTATATCTTAGAATCAAGGTCGATTTCTTGCTCGTAAATGCAATTTTCAAATGATTTATGTTCAATTAAATGGGCATTATGACATCTTATCTAATGTGATTGATGCAGTTTATAGAATGGTTTCCACGAAATGGGTCTTTTGAATTTGGGTGTTTGTGCAAACCATTTTAAAATTGGTATAATTTCTTTTAACTTGATAGAACTCTTTATAATTATTTTAATGCAAGCACGTTAATTTCTACCTCGAGAAGAATTATAATAAAAAGAAAATTACTCCTAAGTTATTGTGACAAGCTGTAGCAACAAATTAATTTTTTTATTACAATAAATGTAGTTGAAATTAAGGATTCACATTTAAAATAATACTCCCCATTAATTTCACTATTTCATATTTCGCTATTAATAACGTTAACAACTCACACCCTTCAATTTTCATAGATTTTGGAGTTCAATGGGCTGATATTCATTTCTTGTATTCTGTATCCCATGAGAAATGTATGTACTATAAGGACTGATCAGTGAGGCTTTGACTCATCTAAAAATCAAACGAAATAATTATGAAAATTAGTTGGCAACTTGGCATCATCTAGAGAATACAGAGAAAGTTTTTAAATAGACTTTCCTTGTGTACAACAGTAGATACCAAGTCTACTTTTGCTAAAGGATCGAGTATCTATGACGGCTAGCATTATCTGATTTTACTTTTCAAAAACAAGTTACGTCGTGAACTAGAGCATACATTTAGAACAGAATTCCACGTAGCGGTAATAACTCATTGACTCGCTGACGTCTATGTGGAAATCTTTACCATCTTGTAGGAGATCCTTCCACGAACTTCAGTGAGTCAGGGTCGTCAACAGCTTGTTTGTGCCTGCGTGATCTTCCAGGACATTAACAAGGAAGACAGCACTCACAACTATTGATAGCCACCGATAACAAAGCGATAACTCCCAAACCATGGTTATGGCTTTCTTCATGAGGCTCATACACATACACACACACACACACACACGTAGAGAGGGAACTAGGTTATAAAAATAAAGGTAAAGAAAACTAGTACTGCTACAGACTGGCACAAAGTTTCTCGAATGACTTAGTTTTCTAATCTCTTTACTCTGTCCATTTCTGGCACACCCACTTCCCAGCTGCTACCAATTGCCGCCGAAAATAATTTTTTCATATTTTCTCACTTTTTCGGTCCCCTACTTTTTTAATTAAATTATGACTTTTAGCATATTTTATAAGAGTAAAACTTGATCCTTTACACTTTGCATTGAAAAGTTTGGGTCCAAGAAAATATAGTTTTCAGCGTCTCTGAAAATGCGAAATTTTATGCTCATTACCACAGAAAATTTTGAGTTTTCGAGAAACTTCATAAGAAATTATTTGAATCACTTTTACTAACAAATGCAATAATTTATAACTTATATGCAATAATTTATAAAAAACGCCGGTAATGCACATATTAACAACATGAGAGATTTATAAAAATACATTTGCTAATTTAGAAAAATCAAAGGAAAATATTAAAATGGTGCATGTCATATTAGGATGTCCCTTATTTCCACCTTCGAAATTTCTGAACGTTCACCTTCCAATTTTGTAATATAAAAATGTATATTAAACACGTATCAGTAGTTTTCCACTGACTTAATACAATAAAACCACAACATTCAAATTCCGCGCAAAAGTCGGCACCGGTTAAGACCGGTCTACCGAGAAGAAATTTTATTTTTGAGTTAATTTTACCCACTGGAAAATATTTAGGGGCTGAGCTCAAAAAATTATCAAAAGAATATTTATGCAATATAAGAGACACGTTAATGTCATGTGCTTCAGTGCATTTAGCAATCTCCGTACCAAATGTTTCAAGAAAACATGGAGCCGTTTTTGACCAAATCTTGTTTTTAATATTGCCCATATTTTACACAAAATTACATGAAAAATACCAATATTTTCAAAAACTGTACATGATATTAAATAAAAAACTAATTGTGAATAACTAATTCCATCTCAAGAAATAATTTTGATCTTCAATCATGTAGTTGTAAAAATGTAATAGAATTTTTGAAAATTAAGAGTTAACATTGGAAATCGGATCTATGGCAGACATTTAAAGCAAAAAATGGAAAATGTCCCGGTGCCTTTTTGTACTTAAGTACCCACAAAACTCAAATTATACTTTTCAAATTTGTAGGGTTTTGAGTTCGGAGAAAGAGAAAGAGAGAGAGAGTGAGAAAGAGAGAGAAAGAGAGAGAAAGAGAGAAAGAGAGAGAAAGAGAGAGAAAGAGAGAGAGAAAGAGAGAGAGAAAGAGAGAGAGAAAGAGAGAGAAAGAGAGAAAGAAAAGAGAGAGAAAAGAGAGAGAGAAGAGAGATAAGAAATATATATATGATATAGAGAGAGAGAGAGAGAGAGAGAGATGTTATGATTAACTGAATGATAGTTGGATTTCGTGCTAAAATCCACTATCACGTACATGTAAAGAGTTTGGTTAATAGAAAACGTCTCAATTACATTTTCAGAAAGATTTGTAAATTCTCTCATTTCATTAGTCTTTGAGAACAAGTACTGAACGACAAGAAAGGATATTTTTGGGGGTTTCGATTTTTCGTGTAGTGCATGCAGAACTTACGGGTTTTAACTTTTCTACAGCTCTTCCTTTTATGCGATGTAATTGCACGAGTTCATGCAGTTGTTATTGTGTTTCCGAAGCATCAACCATAAGTCCATGTACAAACCCTAACTGATTGTGACAGACTACGTGGTGAATAAAATATATTCAAAGTTGATTCGTCTCTTGAAAATAATACAAATATTAATGAATAATTATTTTAGACAAATGCTTCTTTTATCTGCGAAACTCCAAAAATTGCAAAACTCTATCTGCGACTATCAACAAAGATTTTAAGGTAAATCGACCAAACTCAAGTACTGTCAATGTTATAGGAAGTTTCTCATTAGAAATAATTTTGATATAGAAAATTTACTCCCCATTTCCTAACAATTTGGCTGCACTTCAGGACAACTTACAGATACAGGTATTACAGGTATCGGGTAAATAACACTAAAATAGTTCATGAACGATCCGGAATGCATAATTCCTTCTTCAGGGCTTAGTACAAAAGTAACGAGGTTTTCTTACATGCTTCTGTGTCAGGTTCAACAGCACCAAATTTTGTCTCTGCATTGTCACGATTCAACATCTTGATTAGTTGATTGGACGCGTCAACGACTAAGGTCACTAGTCTCGTAAGTGTAGTGCATGTGTTTTCGTTGGGAGTGGCAGTCATCTTCCTATGCTGGATGGTGATATCCGGCGCCGACCTACCATCGGCTAACGGGGTTTTCCCCAATCAAGTATCTCCCACCAGAGGGGACAGCCGGGCCCCAGTCGGGACATGCTCTGAGTTCCCGACAGGTCTCCAGGTATGTGTGGTAGTGTAGTGCAAGTAAGCGTAAGTGTGTGTGTGTAAGGGGTGAGGATAGGACAAGGAAAAGGAGGGAAAAATCGCGCGCGGTCCGTGGCCTGTTTGTAAGGGTACTGCTCTGGCATTCGCCTGGTGTTGATCGAAGAAACCACGGAAAACTACCGATCTGAGCAGACGGCCGCTAGACTTCTCCTCCAGACAGCGGCTGAATTCGACCTGGCTATGTAGCTAGTGTCGAAAATTCTGACACTATCGGGACTCAAACCTTGGACCTCCCAGTCAGATGTACTTCAATAACATCAGTTGATATAGTACGAGCCTTAGCCGAAAATGCTTAAATTGTTTATTTCTTACATATTATTTTTTACATTACTTTAGGAATGCATAACTTTTAGCGAAGCATTCTACAACCGTTTCTATTTACAATGTTATTGCATTGAAGATAAAGATTATTGAAACATTTTCTTATAAACGGGTAAAATAAATTCCTGAAATACTATCAAGAATTCTTAGCATTTGCGCTTTTACGCGGCTCATTTCTGGAAGCATCTGGTATGAAGACGATTCCAGCTCTTATCGTATGAAGAGACAAATGAAGGATAGCTGGCAGAAAGTAAATAGCCGCGGAGTTATTTACAGATGCACGTCAAGTACGCGAGATTTAAAGGAAAGAAAACATCGTAGCGTTTCCATGGCAGCTTCTATAAGCCTACATACCCATTGCTCTGAACTTACTCAAGGTTGAATAGCTTTGGAAAAAAAAAAACAAAAAAAAAACAACAAGAAAACAACAACAACAACAACAACAACTGTGTAGCGTAATATTTGCTTTTAGGAAATAATTATTGCAGCTGTCTCCACTTTGATATTTGAGATATTTGTTTT